>OX333073.1:5887186-5924666 GCA_946863875.1 Alloplasta piceator | reverse complement strand
GACGATTTTCACCTCACGTTTTTACCCTCACGACCGTTTAACGCTGGCACGACGACGTTATATGGGTCATTCCATGACAAATCGAACAATAGTTGGAATCGACTACTCTCAATTTCGATGAAATTTGGTCAGAAGTTTTTTTTTCATCATAATACAAAGTTCTACCAAAGAAAAACAAATTGGAAATTTGCACATAGCTTCCTCATTTGTTTCCGTCTATCGTCAAGCCTCCTCTATGAGGACCTTCTTGACCACCTTCATTTCATGTATGTTTATTTTCATGGCTTCCTCATAAAGGAAGCTTGACGATAGACGGAAACAAATGAGGAAGCTATGTGCAAATTTCCAATTTGCACGATTTATTCATCATTTTCATAAAATTTTAATATTCCACGATCTCTTGCTGCTCATTCAATATCAATTTATTCATCACCTTATGCATTTGTGCTAAGTTTCATCTAGATACTTGCAAAATTACGAAAGTTGAAACGCCGATAATAATTTTTTGAAAATTTCACAATTTTTTTTCAGCCAAGCCATCATGCAACTTTTCCGAAATTCTATATTGTTTTTCCTTGGTATTGAATGTGTCAGCATAAAACAATTCACCTCGATAGATGCAAAATTACAAAAGCTACAGAGCTTACTCATTTTTTGCGAAAAATAATAATTTTTAAAAAAACCAAATCTCTTGAGCAAAGTTTCCCAAATTCAATCCGAATAGTTCTTATTATAAAGTATATCTACGCATAAAATTTCAGGGTACCAACTGCAAAACAGCTGCTTAATTGCGAAAGTGTTCACAAGCATTTTTCTGGAAATGTCTAAATTTTTTTTAGAACAAACCTCTCTAGCGTTTCTCACCAAATTTGACCCTAACAATTCTTATCATCTAGTGTATTTGTGCAAAAAATTTTAGCCCGATACTTGCAAATATGCGAATGTAGGAGCGTTAACAAAATTCGTTTGAAAATTTCAAATTTTTTTTTGAAATGAACCTCTCAAACGATTTTTCTGAAATTCCTTTATACAAAATTCAAAATTCCACCATTCAATTCAATTTTTCATGTTTATTTTTTAAATATCTCGGAAACTATTATAGTTACGAAAAATGGTTCTGGCTTCGTCCGAAAAAGTATACTTGGGACTGAGAAAAAAAAAGTATTCCGAACAAAAATTTCGAAGAATGATGAATTTCGAGAATTTTGAATTTTTTTAAATCATGAACATTCACGATCAACATTAAATTTTTAGTTCCATTGTTTTTATATAATTCCTTGTACTGATCTCAAAAGATCCTGAAATTTTCTGAAAGGTGTTCTTTTTTTTAAAAAATATGAATTTTTGAATTTTGGTAAAAAAAAAAATTTTTTGTTCATCTTTAAGTTGAGTAAAGTTGAGCAACCATGTAATTTTGTAATTAAGAGCAATCAAAATTACATGATTGCTCTCAACTTTACTTAACCTGAGGGTATAAAAAAAAATTTTTTTTTACCAAAATTCAAAAAATCAAATTTTTGAAAAAAAAAGAACATCTCTCTGAAAATTTCAGGATCTTTCAAGATCAGTACAAGATATTATATTTAAAAAATTGAACCACAAATTTAATGTTGATCGTGGATCTTCGCGATTTAAAAAAATTTTAAACTTTCCAAATTCATCATTATTAAAAAAAAAATTTCAGCATATTTTTTTTTCGCAGCCTCAAGTATACTCTTTAAAACGTCCCCGGAACGATGTTTTCGTCACTATCATAATTTTTGAGATATTTGAAAAAGAAACTTGAAAAATTGAAAAAATGGTGAAATATTGAATTTTCGAAAAAATGTTATTAATTTCTTTCCTTTGAGAGGAATTTCGTTTTATGATAAAAGAAAATCTCTGACCAAATTTTATCGAAATCGAAAGGGGTCGATTCCAACTATTGGTCGATTTGACATGGAGTGACCCATATATCGATACCTGCAAAACGATCCACCCACGAGATCCTTTTTGCCATGCACGTGCTCGCCAAACTGCCGGATATTTCTTCGTTTTTTAAATTTCTCTTTCTTCTGCGTCGCTCTTAGTAATTATGATACTTGATGGGCCAAAAGTCTCGAATTTAACTAAGAGCAGACGAAATTAATTCTCTCCCTCTCGAGCGATCATTTCCTTTTTCTTTCGTATCAAATGGGCATTTTTTCTCCCAAATTAAGCAGAGGGGATTCCCTGCGACACGAAGGCTCTTACTTTTTGTTAATATAGATTTTTTTGAGAAAAAAAATGGAATAGATTATTCTACGTCGTAGAAAGAACTCTTGGGCGTCAGCTGTTCGAGATATCTCTTAACCACGAGAAGGTCGCCTCCTCTCCGTAACGCGCTCTCGATGCTCGCGGATCTCAATATCTCTTTCTTTAAATATATATTAGGGTGATTCAAAAAAAGCGACTATTTTTTGTTTTTCGAAGAAACGGATTAAATACTTTCGGGCAGGTGAAAAAAGATGCCTGTTAAAATTAGAGCTCTTAATAAAAATATTTAGAGGTGCCTCTTCGCATATTTTTATTTCCCATTTAAATAACAAGGGAAATTTTTTTTTCAAACTTTGAAATTTTATATCTCGGCTTCAAGTCAATGCACCGAAATGAATGACACATATTTTTGTAGAGAATTGAACGCTCTACAAAAAAGATCTCTTATGATTTTTCGATAAACTCACTCCTTTAAAAGTTATTCAAGGTTAAATTTAAATATAGAGTAAATTTCACTTTTTGTTTTAGTTTCCGGCAAAATGTTGAAACTTATTACTAAATATCGTAAAATCTTTCCTGAAATAAAAGTTTAAATTGCATTAACATAAATTTCCTAATTTTTAAAGAAATTAGCAACAGAAGTTTTTGAAGCCGAGATATAAAATGTCAAAGTAAAAAAAAAAAAATTTCCCGTATTATTTAAATGGGAAATAAAAATATGCAATGAGGGACCTCTAAATATTTTTATTAAGAGCTCTAATTTTAGCAGGCATCTTTTTTCACCTTTCCGAAAGTATTTAATGCGTTTTTTCGAAAAACAAAAAATAGTTGCTTTTTTGAATCAGCCTAATATATATATATATATAAATTTGTGAAGACGAGAAAACAGAAAAAATGGAGCACGCAGATAGACGCACAGTCCGGCACTGTTCGGTATCCATGGACCGAGGATTTATGTGCAAAAAGTACGTGGGTACGAATATATGAGGTATTCCCGCTCAACGGGACCCCCTTTAGGCCGACCTCTTTCGATTTTCTTGAAACTCGAGTATGTTTTAGTGTTGCCTGAAAGTATATTGTACACTAATTTCCAGATCTCTAACTATAATACTCTTTGGAATACACCAAAAGATATGTTTCAAACTTTTTGCGTATTCAACGCTTCGGAGCTTTGGCACGGCGCGAAATAAAATCGAAAAAATTCTTCAACAATAGCTTTCGATCGGAGATTTCCTACGCTTTTCGAAAAAAATATCAGCGATTTCGAAAAAAAAACGAACTCATTTGAATTTCGGCCAAAAACCGAAAAAATTGATTTTCAAAAAAAAAGCATAATTTAATTGAGCGGGACAATGTTTTTCATGTTTTGTATATATCTGAGAAGTTACGATTTAAATTTCAAGTTGGAACTCGCATCCGTTTACTAATGCCAAGTCTTTTAGTAAGATAAAAATTCTTAAATATCGTGTTTTTCGTATTCAACAGTTCTCTGATATATTATACAGCGTTTTTTTAACGAATTTTAAATTTAGTAAATTCATTAAATTAATTAAATTAAATTTATTAAATCAAATTTATTAAATTTTGAATTTAATAAATTTATAAAATTTGAAATTCGTTAAAAAAAAACTATATAATATATCAGAGAAGTGTTGAATACGAAAAACACAACATTTAAGAATTTTTATCCTACTCAAAGACTTGGCATTAGTAAACGGATGCGAGTTCCAACTTGAAATTTATATCGTGACTTCTCAGATATATTCAAAACATGAACAAAATTATCGCGCTGAATTAAATTATGGTCTTTTTTTGTAAATCAATTTTTTCGGTTTTTGGCCGAAATTTAAATGAATTCGTTTTTATTTTGATCGCTGATATTTTTTTCGAAAAGCGCAGGAAATTTCCGATCGAAAGCTATTGTTAAAGAATTTTTTCGATTTCATTTCGCGCCGTGCCAAAGCTCCGAAGCGCTGAATATGCAAAAAGTTTGAAATATAACTTTTGGCGTGTCTGTTCCAAAGAGTATTGAAGTTAGAGATCTGAAAATTAGTGTACAATATACTTTCAGGCAACACTAAAACATACCCGAGTTTCAAGAAAATCGAAAGAGGTCGGTCTAAAAGGGGGGTCCCGTTGAGCGGGAATACCTCATATATATATATAGAGGTAGCAAGGATCGATAGGACCGAGTTTCTGTCTGCCCACGTGCGTTCCCTAACTACTAGCTATATGCACGTAATATTTAATCTACAACTCGTTCATTTCATATGATATATTTTTACATACGTATCACTCTCGATTCAACCTTCACAGACACTCAAGCCTTTTTGTTCGGTTCTCGGCGTCGTAAGATAGAATTTTCTCGCGATATCTTTCTCCCGAGATTAATCCAAACCGGAAATAATAAGAAAAATTACACGAGGAAGAAAAAGTCCAGATTATTCATGGATAATCCAGTGGTACAGCATTCCGAGTTACAGTTCCAGTGATATTTTATTTCGAACAAATCCGAAAGATTACTGAAATGGGGGAAGGTGGGGCAAAACAGCCCACCTCAAAAATTCAAAAAAAAAAATTTCTTGTCAAATCTCGAACCATGAGTTCGAATAATATTTGCAATAAAGCATCAGAAGAATACAAAAATATTAAGAAAATCTGATGTCAAGATTTTGTGTTTAAAACGAAACGTACAAAAATGAATTATTGTTATTATTGTTAAATTAATGACTACTATTTTTTTTTCATCTATATCATTCGGACTGTCATTATTTCTTTGTATGAACAAAAAAAATGGTCAATGTCGATAAGTTTTCAACGTCTCCAGTTGCACGTTTGAGCAATCGATAAAAACAAAATGGACTCCGATAAGCAACTAAGTTTCTCGCATTTATTCCGAAAAATAAAAAAGAGCGGACACTCTCGTTACGGCGAGGAAAAATTCGCATCCTTGGAAGGATGAAAATTCGTAATTATATTTATTTATCCACATTGACGCAAACGCGCGTTGCATCAATTTTTTTTTTCTCTCGCGAACGTTCATTCCCTTCTTTTTCTCTGCTCCACGTGTTCGGCATCGACAAACTCGAGAGTCGATTTATATATAGTTATACGGAATTCAATGAGGGATGGCGGATTCCACGCTGCAAGAGAGAACTCAACGTGTTAGACGCGCATAATCCGCAGATGGTGAATTTTCCACCGTAAATGGAATATACGATGCGTCGTCAAACGTTCATTTATGCTACAAACGTATAAGGCTTAACGCCAAAGTCAACGAGTAGTTTTATGTTTCGAATCCCGGTAAACTCTTCATAGCGTACATATATATATATATATATACAATTATCCATGATACTTGAATATTGCGCACGACGACATCACCTTCGGTTGCATTTTTTTTTCTCACCGTCAAACGAGGCACAAACTCGCAGGCCTGATTGCAGGAATCATTCGAGAGAAAAATGAAGAAAATTACGCTCTCAAATATTTGGAATCGAAATTGAAAAAAATAATATTAAGGGATGAGGCGGATGTAACAAAAAAAAAAAAAAATATTGCGAGACAATTGAGAATTGCATCCTAGAGGGTCAAAGTATTGATCGATCTGAGGCATTCTACGTGCTCGATACTTCTGCACTACCGTAAAATGGGGCTACTTTGTTGGTGTTTCGGAAGTTTTGTGGTCGTAACTTTTTTTTAACGTCCAAAATTAATTTTTTTTTGCTTGAACAGAACAATGTGTCCTTTGGCTATAAAATGTATAACAATTGCAAGCCCCATTAGACCCTCACAATTTTATATATTTAGAAAAAAAAGCCAAAGTAACATTGAAATGCAGCTTGTGTCAAAGATCCACATCGTAAATGCAGCTTTGACATAATTTTGATAAAAAAAACAATAATATTTTATACATTGTACATGAAATTAAATGAAAAACAACGATTTTTGACAGTAAATTCGTCATTTTTATTGAAGAAATATTTTACATAATAAACAGGCGAAATTTTTTTTTTTTTAAACAAGCTTTTATAAGTTGTTAATAAAAAATAACTAAAAAGTTAAAAATAAAGCTATTCCGATTGGAAATAAGTTTTCAAATAAAAGCGTGTTCACCCTCTTTTTTCTCTTGCTGTTAAAATGTAACACGCTTATATTTGAAAACTTATTAACTTTTTAGTTATTTTTTATTAACAACTAATAAAAGCTTGTTTTAAAAATTTTTTTTTTTCGTTTGTTCATTTTTTCCTTTTTAGTATTTATGATGTTAAATAACTAGTTTTGTAATGTATATCTAGTTTCGCATGATTTTTCGCAAAAAAAATGTTTCGCAAAATTTTTTGCATAAAAATTATTTTGCAAACCTTGTTGGACAAAATTATTCCACACAATTAATTAGCCACATTTTCTGCAAAATTTATGTAAAAAAATGTTTTCAAACACTTTTTTGGAAAAAGACTTGCGCAAAATTTTCGTAGAGAAATGTTGTAAATCAATTGCTTAAAACCATTTTGTAAACAAAATTTAGCAAAACAATTTTTTTGCAAACAATTTTGCGAAAAATTTTTTTTGCAAAAAATTATGCGAAACATTTTTGGTTGCAAAATAATTTTCAAGCAAATGTGTAATAACAATTTTGCGAAACAATTTTTTTGCAAAAAATTCGCCAATTTTTCGTGATAATATTGCACTGTCATCCTATTTACATATGCATGACAAATTTTAACTCAATCGGAAATCGGGAAGTGAAAGTGTTAACTTGCAAGATTTGATTACAGACAGACAGACACCGGGACAGGTGAAGCTAAATAAAAGCTTGTAAAAAATAAAAATACCAAATACTTAGGCCCGAATTTTAGGTTTTTAAGATCAAACTTGAGATCAAACGTTCCATTGAACTCAAATTTGAATTTTAGTTCGAACTTGAGTTCAAATTTGAGATGAATCTTAAGTTTGAACTTAAGTATCATTTTAACTTTATACTTATGTTCAAACTTTAATGCGAACATCAAATCGATCTTAAGTTCAAACTTAAATTGGGTTTGAGGTTTGACCTTGAGATCCATCTTGAGCATGAACTTAAGTTCGATCAAACTTCTTTCATCGCCTCCCTCAACCGTGTTATTTTAAATTAGTAGTGAAAATAATTGAGTACGATCAAACTTAAGTTTAAGCTCAAGATGGATCTTAAGTTCGAACTTCAAACCAAATTTAAATTGGGACTTCAGATCGATCTGAAGTTCGCACTAAAGTTTGAACTCAAGTATGAACTTATAATGGCACTTCACAGTTCAACTTACGATTCATCTTAAATTGGAACTTAAGTTCGATCTTAAGTTCCAACTTGAGTTCCATGGAAAGTTCGATCTTGGGGTAGGACTTGTGACTTGAAATTCGGGCCTTACAGATGTAACAGACGTTGAAGTCGTTCTTTTTGCCCTTCTTTATTCCCTTCGTGCAAATGGCATCATCGATTGTTCGGACATCTTGACTTGTTACACATATCTGTGTACCTGGTTTATGAATGACTTTTTTTCCTCTTCTACCCACTCCCCACACCCCCTCCCACCGCACAAGGTCACGAGGGTTCACTGCGTCCACTTTTTTACCGTATTTTGCTGCTCGCCCAAAGTAGCCACAAAAATCAACAAAGTAACCCCCAAAGTCAAAGTAGCCCCGTTTTACGGTATCGATTTGATGGTTATCATAACAAGTCGGGTCGAGTAATAAAGATGCGTTGAAGCGAGTCGAATAATAACAGGGTGTAACTAACGCCAAGCCATTTAGTCTCATGCCCATGAGAATCGGCAACCCTCGCGAAAGGTGCGTGTCTTGGTGAGATAAAAATCGAACAATATACGTGGGGAAGGACTTTGGAGAATGAATACTCGCAGAGAAAAGACATAGCCGTTGAATTTTCTCGATTCCATGACAACCGTTTTGAAACATCGGTCTTCGACTGTTATCAGGGCTGATCGGTTTGCACTTGTTCAGTTAACGGGCTTCGAAAATTACAGTGCAGCGAATAACGACGTCAAAGGCCGATTATTAGGTGCCCATCGATGCACTCGTTCGAGGGCTTCGCGAGTGAGGGAAAAAACTGGCACTAACGTGCGACTCCTTTGCGAAGTCAAACGCACGTCACTTCATGTTTGCTCGGACAAATGCATACTTGATCTGTCACGAACTGTTTAGAAGGGAGTACACGTGTCCCCTGGTCAGAATAACGATTTTTCGCGGAGGTAATAGAGACATTGCGGTGCCCTTAACAAGCAATCGATTCAGTGCTTCACTTGCATTCGGTGAAGAAGAAGGTCCGGTTCAATAGTGCTGAAGGATTGTCCGTTTGGTACCAAAGTACTCAAGCATGAATCTGAATAAGCTTTCGGTCAAGTTATTGATTTTTTATATAACTGTGAGAATGTGTCTGGCAAAGATCGTCATCGATACATCGCAATCGAAAACCGAACTCGTTCAAGCAGCGGTAAGTTAAGTCTTCTTCCAATGAGCTTATCCACGTCGGTGATTCGATTTTGATAATTTTATTTTATAGTTAAGGTAAACGTCCGAATTATTGAACAGGTCCCAAATATTGAACACTATCTTGTATTTTTATTATTTTACTTATTTATCAAAATTTCATTACATATATGTAACTTTTAGCTATCGAAATGTTACCTTACTTGTGCAAAAAAAGCTTTAATTAATAGAGAAAAAAATTATTTAATCAGCAACGGTGACCCGATTCGACGTCTCGTGGTAACTGCTTATCGTTTTTGCTAAGACGCGCCGCTTCATGCTCAAGGGCATACAAAATTCAAAAACTGTCGCATCTCAAAAAGTAAAGGCGTTTTGGGTTCCTCAGAAAATTTCTTACAAATGACAATTTGAAAAATAATTGATTAATTATTTGTTAAAAAATACGGTGTTCGATCATTGGGACATCGAAAATGCAGTGTGTCCCAATTATTGAACACACGAATTCTCCAAGATGGCGTCATTAAACCCATCAAAACATCGAGACAGTTAATGCGTGACAGATCGTGTGAATCGGATTTATTCAAACAAAAACTGTAAGTTCCTGAATAAACTTACCTTTATTCTTTTAATAATAACTTTAAGATCGTCAAAGATATTTTTTATTCGTATTTTCGTGCAATAAAAATAAAAAGACAAGTAAAAAGAGAATATAACCTAAATTTAATCTAAAAATACGAATGTAATGTTCAATATTTTTTGCTCTCCGATTTTTCGGTCGAAAAACAAGAAAGCTGCGACAAAATCAAATAAAAATGGTACATTAAAACGAGGAAGCTGAAAATAAAAATAAAATAAAGTTCGAGTTGAAAAGCAAAAATAAACTAAATGCGAATTAACCAAAAACCTGTCAAAAGAGACTAAATATATATTTTTGTATTTTTACATGATCAATAAAAGATTATTCGAGTGTTTGATTTTGCTTTTATTTCTTAATATTGTACCCAAAATAATATTTTCAGAACGGAAAAAGAATTCTCGAGAGTGTTCAATAACTGGGACATGCCTGTTCAATATTAGAGACATAGGCACTTCCGGTGTTCAATAGACTGGTCGTTAAAAATTAAATTTTTTGCAACGCCCCCTCAAAAGCTTCCATTTGATGAAAAAACGAGAATAAAATTTTTTTTTTTAATTTAAAATAACACGTGCCGCAAGACGATCTAAGTTGATTTTCATCAAAAAACAATTTTTTTTTACAAACGGCTGGACCGATTAGAATGAAATTTGGACACGTTACAAAGGTATATAAAGGCTATTTTTAGAAAAAATAACAGCTCATAATCTTCATAATAAATAATAAAAACAGTGAATTTTTTCGGAAATTATTATTTTTTCTCCAGGATAACGTTCTGGCACAATTATGAAAATAATTTTTTTTTGTCTTTTACTATCCCATTTAATGTCTCCAAATTTCAAATTGATCGAAGAGGTACTTCATATTTAAAAAAAATAAAAACCTATTTTTAATATAAATTTTTTTTATTGTTTCAAATATGAAGTACCTCTCCGATCAATTTGAAATTTGGAGACATTATATGGGATAGTAAAACACACAAAAAAAAATTATTTTCATAATTGTGCCAGAACGTTATCCTGAAGAAAAAATAATAATTACCGAAAAAATTAACTGTTTTCGTTAGTTATTATTAAGATTATGAGCTATTATTTTTTATAAAAATAGCCTTTATATACCTTTGTAATGTGTCAAAATTTCATTAAAATCGGTCTAGCCGTTTGTGAAGAAAAATTGTTCTTCGATAAAAATCAACTTTAATCGTCTTGCGGCACGTGTTATTTTTAATTTAAAAAATAAAAATAAATTACCTCGCGTTTTTTCATCAAACGGATGCTTTTGAAGGGGCGTCGCAAAAAATTCAATTTTTAACGACCAGTCTAGTGTTCAATGATTGGGACATTTGCCTTCTTCACATTGTTATTCTTTTTTTTAATTTGAAATCATTTAAAAATAATTTAAAGGGTGATTTTTCGAAAGTAAAAATATCAAAGTATCATTTGAACATGAAAGCGATGGTTTTTTTTTCTTGATTTTATATTTTTTTCTCACCGAATTCAATCCCCAGATCCTTAGCTGTTCAATAATTGGGACATTTACCTTACTTGAAACTTAACAGTTTTGGTGCTTGAAAGGGTGAAAAAACATTTTGTTTTCTGCACTTTGCACACTGTTGAATCTAATTTTGATCTTCTGACGAACTTTCGACGAACTTTGTCCAACAGACTTCTTCAGGATTTTTGTTAATACTCATTGTCATTTGATTTTGACATAATTAGCATTAAATCATATCTCAAATCTTCTGTTAAATATCATACAATGCCCGAAGGATGATGATATATTTTTTTATTAGAAGCAGCAATCTTCGTTATTCGTAAGTTGCATGAGCCAAACTTTCAAAAAAATGTGGAGGTCAATTCATCTCAAGTGTGATATTAGCATTCGGAAAGTGCAGTAGTAAAGGGTTTCCTCATACTCGTGGTGACGATTCAGGGTATTTATCAAGGAAAACTCGCTTCTCTGTTGTCGAGTCGAGTCCTCCTGCCAAACATCGATACGATGCTCGATCTCGCTAAATCCGATCACACTATTTACGGACATGAATTTTTCAAGCGATTTTTCGATGATCAAACTTTTGAAGGACGTTTAGTCTTTCTGAAAAAATACAATTGCGCGGAATATGTAATACGTGATCCTTTGGCTGCTTGCCTTGGCGGCGAAGACGTTTTATTTGACGCAGCACACTTTAAACTTCATTCATCCAAACATCCGATCGCTCAGATCGATATAAGTTGGATGCTGCGCGAAGACTGGCCGCTGGAACGGAGAATCAATAAAATTGTCGAGAAACTCGTCGAAGCGAATCTCTTTGAATATTCACTGGAGGAACTTCGCAGAGGGACCATCCATTCTATGAAGGTCCATGAAAATAAAGACAGGGAGGGAGGTTTGAAAATCTTGACCCTGAACGAGTTGGGATTTGCGTTCGTCATTTTGGGGGTTGGACTGGGATGCGCGACAGTGTGCTTCATCGTTGAAATGTTAAATGGACGAAGAGCACGTAAGCGGATCGTCGAAATTCGGGGAGGTCTTCGGCAGCGTTACCAGAAAGCCGTTATTTCGTACTAAATTCCCGGAATCGGACAATAGATTCTTTTCATTGTTTGAATAATCTAGTACGAAATAACCGACTTCTGGCAACGCTGGTCTTCGGGATCGAAATCCATGAATCTTCGTCGATGTAAATCAATGTAAATGGATGTGAAATGTCTTTCGCACTATCCAATCGAGGGTTAATACAACAGGTCAAGGCGAATATGCACACACTGAGAGAAAAATCTACTAGAACCAATGAAATAAAGTTTTGAAGGCAAAAAATAATTTTTTTCATTATTTGCCAAAACATATTAGATTGGTTCCCTTATATATTTACTTGGTTCATTTTTTTCAGTCAATTCCATAAATTTCTGTTTCAATAAACGAATTTACTTGAATCTAACAATATGTCGTCAATTATATGTAATATATTGTTTGAATCAAGAACACATTTTATCATTCAAAACATCCATGTCTTTTAATACAGGAAGCACTGAAAAAAAAATTTGTTGAATCAACAAATTAATTAGTCCAATCAACAGGAAAATTTATTTATTCGATCAAATGCGTGTTTATTAATTGTTGCTAAACATTTTATAAAAAATATATAGCCCTTGTCAAATAATTTAATATGCATAGTTTAGTGACCCCAAAAAGAGATAAATAAAAATAAATAAAAATCTAATTTCTCTGTCCGACCGAGATTCGAACCCTCGACCCTACCTACCGTCATACCTATCCTACCTAACTACCTAACACGCTACCTATTATGCTATATCGACTACTACTGTGCACTTGAAAAAAGTTAGGAGTTATGAAGATTCGAATATAAGAAAACATTTAAAAAACCAGTTTTTTAATTTTTAACAACTTACGTATACTATTAAAGTATACTATAGAAATGATAGTTCTTTGCTTGAAGGAAATAAAAATTTCATCATTCCAAACAAATATTCTATTGGAATAAAATAATGTGTTATTTATTTTACTACAGCTTCTTTTCAAATAATCACAATCAATTTTATATCTGATAAATATTGAAAGTACTACAGAAATATTTTTAGAAGTAAAATAATGATGAATTTATTGCGAAAAAATAATTTTTTCGAAAAAAATAATTTTTTATTTAATTCGTTTTTTAGATCCAAATAATCTCATGTTTATGATGCGATCAATGTAATTGATCCAATGAATACGAATTTCATCAAATCTATCATGCATTTAATTGTTACTATTAAATAAGAGTTTAATATAATGGAGTAATAGATTAGTGGAAATATTTTTTTAAATGAAGAGTGATTTTCTTGGTTCAACAAATAAATAATCGAATTAATACTTTCATTTAATTAATAAATTCATGTTCTCAAATTCAGTAATTTTTTCTCTCAGTGCACGAACAAATGAGAGGGTATATAACCGATGATAAGCCGTTGCATCCAAAGTATTGAGGAATTGATGATACTGGGAAAAGCTGCGTGCTTCGGTGGAATAAATGCAAAAGAATACGTGTGACCAATGACGTCGCAAAATAACTACCCACAGCAAAAGGACATGGGTGTGAAATTTTTTCGATACCATGACAACTGTTTCCAAACATCAGCCTTCGACTGTTATTGGCTTGCACTTACCCAGTAGATGCTTTTGGAAAATTACTGTGCAGCGAATAACCACGACGTAGGTAGGTGGAAAATTATTGGGTAGCTCTTGATGCGCACATTTAACGACTTCACAAGTGGGGAAAAGATACTCGCGATAACGTGCAGCTACTTTGCGGAGGAAAGCATAAAACTATTGATGTTTGCTCGGATAATGTGAACTCAATGTATCGTGAACTTTCCAGCAGAGTACAAGTGTCCTCCTGCCAACTTAACGATTCTTTGCACGAGAAAAAAGAACAAACCGAGGCCATCAATGCGCAGTCGATTCAGAATTTCACTTGGGTTTGGTGAAAAAAGAAATGCCTGGTTTAGTAGGGCGGAAGTATCGTCCTTTTAGTACCAAACATGAATCTAAAAGAGCTTTCGGTCATGTTTTTTTATTTTTTCATGTAATCGTGAGAATGTTGATCGATTTCCGGAAACGTTCATGCAGCAGTAAATTCATTTTCCTTCCAATAACCACAATTCATATTCACTTGGTTCATTTATTTCGATCTTGTATTTCATCGTCATTTAAAAATCACAAGTTTTATATATATAGACTATATGTTAGGGTGGCGCAAAAAAACCGATTGTCTGATCTGTATCGTCGATAGAGTAAAACACAGCGTATCTTAATTTTTGCGACACAACCATTCTTTGACTATTGAACTGAATGATCTGATATTTGACCAGGTGACAAGTGATTCTAGAGAGCTTTGTCTAGAGCCTAATGGCCAGAAAATCGAGAAATTCCACATAGAAATGTACTTTTTCGGGTAAAATCTGAAAGGTCTAAACAGAAATGGATCCAATAATTTTTGGCATAGCTTAATTTAAGAAAAACACACCACTATCGAGCTCTCTAGAGCTCCTAGAATCACCTGTCACCTGGTCAAATTTCAGATCATTCGGTTCAATAGTCAAGGAATAGTTGTGTCGCAAAAATTAACATACACTCTGTTTTACTGTAGCGTCGATAAAACAGATCTTTCACATGCTCGTAATGTTGAACGATACGACGAAAGAAAAAAAAATTAAAAGAAATTGAGAACTCAAAGAAAAAATAATCAATCGTATTATTAATGTAATTTGCAAAACATCGAGTTATTAAAAAATTATATTTTCAGTATTGTGTTTAATTTTTTACTCATCTCGCGGTGTATTTTTATCAATTATCTTACTAATTGAAAGAAAAAAAAATTATCAAATCTTAATATGAATATTCAAAGGTCACTCGAAAACATCTAATGCAATGCACTTACAAATATAAAAAAATTATGAGCGACCTTTAAAAATGAATATTTTGAGCTACAAATTTGAGAAGTATTTTTTTTTTGTGTATCAAATTCTACCGTAATGAGCAACAAAAATAAAAAATAATAAAAATTCGATTTTTGACGATTTTTGAAATTTTTAATAATCTCGAGTGACCTTTGAATATTTTTTTTTGAGCTCATTTTTGGTGAGGGTTCTCAAAACATAAAAAACTAACATATCATCACAAGAGACTCGAAAAAAAAAAATAGTCGGTTTCTTTGCGCCACCCTACTATATATATATGTGATGGAAAGCGAGCGTGCACCTCGTAATACGCTGTTTCGTTCAAACTGCTGTTTTCAGATCAAGCTCCTGAAATCTTGCTACAAGACTCAAATAGGAACGATCGGGATCGGTGGCAATGTACCAGAGTCTCTTCTCGACTCATTGTCCGAAGAACTTGTACCGGCAATTTTGTTCGATGATTCTCCGGGTCCGGTAGAGAATGGACCAAATTTCATAAAGTTTCGCTACAAGTTACAATTTTTCGCGATTACGATATCTACATCGACGGAACTTGAGAAAACCCTTGTGGAGATGAAAAAAACACGATATTGGAATCACATGGCAAACTTCTACATTATGGAATGGCCGGTCAGTGCCAATGGATGCTCAAAGGCGCATGACATTTTGTCGGCAGCCTGGAAGATGAACCTACTGGAGGCAAAGTTTATGTGCATTCATGGAACGGAGGGTCGGTTGATTTACAGCTTCAATCCTTATACGAAAGACGCACCGGATCCTTGGAAATTGAAGAAAATCTATCGGGGCGTCGGTAATCATCCTTGGGCCCTGTTTGTGCGAGAATATCGCGATGATCGTGATTTATGCGAGAACATGGATTTCGATAAGACCAAAGATCTCGGTGGCTACGAAATTCGTGCGAGCATCATTCTTACACATTGGTATAGTGATTTGGATAACAAGAAGACCGGCATCGAGTCCCTTAATGGTCCTCTTGGTCAGATAGTGCAACGAATTTTTCGGGCTCTTAACGCAACAAGCAAGTTGCTGATACATCATCGTAAACAATCCAAGGGCACCGTGAATGACAAGGGTGAAGCTAATGGTATCCTTGCTGAGGCGGTAAATGGCGTCGCCGATATCGGATTTATTACAACGAGTACGGTGAGATTAATGAACGTAACATCGACGTATCCGATGTTAAGATTTGGAATGCACGTTCTTACACAATACCGAGGTTACAAGTCTCAGTTAAATAAAATCGTCTCTCTTATCGACACAGCGTCACGTATCGGTATTTGCGTTGTTTGCCTCGTTACACTGGCATTTTTTAAATATTATCGACGCCAGACTCTGGCGACTGCCGCTCTGAATACTCTTCGTTTGATTTGCAATTCTTGTCTTTTGAAGTTACCAGTTAATCAAGGAGCTAGAATCTTTCTGACCAGTCTCTTCATACTCGTGGTGACGATTCAGGGTATTTATCAAGGAAAACTCGCTTCTCTGTTATCTAGCCGAGTACTCCTCCCAAATGTCGATACGATGCTCGATCTCGCTAAATCCGATTACACGATTTATGTACAAAAAAAACACAAGCCATATTTCAGTGATCATGCTTCTAAAGGACGTTGGATTTATATGGAAAATGACAATTGCACGGAATTTGTAGTACGCGATCCTTTGGCTGCTTGCATTCACTATAAAGAAGCGCTCGTTCATGACGCAGTGCATTTTAAACTTCATTTATCGAAACATCCGATCGTTGTGAACGATTTGAGTTGGGTAATCCGCGAAGACTGGCCACTGGAACGAAGAATCAATGAAATTATTCAGAAACTGGTAGAGGCGAATGACTTTCATTATTCATTAGCCAGATATTTGAAAGATTCAATCCGTGCTATGGAGGTCAATGCAAATGAGGACAAGGAGGGAAGTTTGAAAGTCTTGACTTTGAGAGAGTTGGGGTTTGCGTTTGTCATTTTGGGAATAGGTTTGGGATGCGCGACGGTGTGCTTCATAGTCGAAGTATTAAATGGACAACGAGCAATTAGGCGAGTCGTTAAAATTCGGCGCGGTCTTCGGAACCAAAATCACTAGATCTTCATCAATGTGAATTCTTTCCAGAGGAATTTACCTAGTGTTTGAAGAGCATATATATAACATTGCATTAAAAAAAATGCGGCGTCGGAAAAATAGATTTTCTCTTCTGTGATTCTGTAAAAAATATTCGAATATGGGACCTGTAATTTTATTCAAATAATTAAATGTAAATTTGCACGATCATTGCTTCGGATCGAATTTAAATGTTTCCTTCTGTGTCTCCGGTGAATGTTAATTTCAAAACAGTGTATTGTTGAAAAATGTATTAGTAAATCAACGGCTTATAATGAAAAAGTGTATCTGCTAAATGTGAATTTGAAAAAAGTGTATTGATGAAAGATGTACTTATAAATAAAAGGCTAATAATGAAAATTGGTCAACAACGTTCCAATTTCTGTGAATGTTATATATTCGTAAAAAAGTAAATTTGCAAGGAACGTATAAAAACGGATGGCATTGGTTCGCAAGTATTTCCGAGACCTTCGAGCAATTAAAATCTATCGCTTCAGTCAAAATTGATGTTGGTCAATTATGAGCGACGAAGTGCATGAACGATAATTGCGTATCAGCTAAATGTAGAATTTTTTCAATATCAGCGAAATCCTTTGGCGATCATAACAAAAAAATGTCGTGGGGCAATTCCGGTTGCATTTGAGAGGTTTATAGATTTATGGAAATTTGATCCCGGCTGGGATCAGGACCACCTCAGGTTGGCCTTACAACAACATCCGGCCCTGATCAGGCTACATATCAGGTCCTGATGAGAACACCTATCAGGCTACATGTCAGGAAAATAACGCTATTACCGGACAGGCTGGGACCAGGCTCCTTATCCGGTTCTGATCGCGCACGGTTCCTAGCCTGATCAGGCACCTTATCCGGTCCGGATCGCGGACGGTTTCTAGCCTTATCAGGCGCCTCATCGCTTATTTATTTTATTCCACAGGAATTTAATGCGTTTCTAGAGTATAGGTACAGTACGAGGAAGTCAGCAAAGGACTTTTCGTAATAGGGCTTCTCGCGAGGTTTTATTCCTCGCGGTAGAGAAGTAAATTTTCATGCTCGCGGTCGCATATATAGCTTCTATTCACATAATCCGTATGGGAGTGAGCGTCCGCCGTACTGCGACATCTCGCGGCGAGTCTCGGAACTAACACTCCTGCTCCGTCCCGAATCAGGGAAATATCAGGCTAGCCACATTATTCGGACCGAAGTTTTTTTTTGCCGGTCCTTAGCACCACCTGATCGCGGTCCCTGACCTGGATAATGTAAGGCTGGCTTGACCTATATCATACCGAAATATGATCCGGCTGGGATCTGTGCGTGATCAGGCTATCCTGATCAAGCTATCCTTACTGATGCCTGATCAGGTCCTTATTCGTTATTATAGGCTAGCCGGATCAAATTTCTGCTCGGGCAATATTTGGTTCAACCTAACTCATCCAAATAAGGGTTCCTTCTGATGTCTTTGAGAATTGGCGATGCTCGAGAAAGGTGCGTGCTTCGGTGAGATAAATACTAAACAATATACGTAGAGAACGAACTTGCACGATGAATGCACATTGAGAAGGACGTAGGGGTGAAATTTTCCCGATACCATGACAACGGTTTTGAAACATTGGTCTTCGGCTGTTATCAGGTTGATCAGTTAGCCCTTAGCGAGTGGATGCATTCCGAAAATTACTATGCAGCGGATAACCACGATGTGTAGTAGGTGGAAAATTATTAGGTGGCTACCGATGCACACATTCGAGGACTCCACAAGTGGGGAAGAGCACTCGCCATAACGTGTGACCACTTTGCGGAGAAAAGTGCACACCTCTTCATGTTAGCTCGGATAATATACGCTCAATCTATCACCAACTTTCTAGCAGAGTACACGTGTCCTTCTGTCAGTATAACGTTTCAGTGCTTCACTTGCATTCGGTGAAAGGAAGTCCGGTTTACGAATACGGAAGTATTGTCCACTTGGGACCAAAGTACTCAACCATGAATCTGAAGAAACTTCCGATCAAGTTATTGATTATTTGCATGATCGTGAAAATGTGTCGCGCGAGGATCGTCATTGATGCATCACATTCGAAAAAATCTTCCGTACTCATTCAAGCAGCAGTAAGTTCATTCTTGACCTTCCAATGACCTTCTAAAGAGTATACGCTGGTGGCATAAAGTTTGGAAACACTCGCCCCAATTCCGCGCCGCATAAAAGGTTTCGCTGCTCTTTTAAAATTGAATATATTTCAGCTTCATTTGACTTTTTCCGAAAAAAAAAATTCGATTTTTTTTATCCCGCTATGTCCTTCGAAATATGGTCGTTTTTTGCCTTTTTTGGCGTTAAAATTTTAGCGCAAGACCCATGCATTTTTTTCGCCGTTTTTTCGCGTAAAGAACTTGTGGGGGGGGGGAGTATAAGCTTCATGTTTTTTTTTTAAGTTTCGTACGATTTTTTTTCGCAAAATCATTAAATTTTTCACAAAAAATGACTATATTTATAAAATGTGGCGTAACTCTGAAACTACCGGGTTTTCGTGAAATTACTAAGAGGGTAAAAAGTTGCATTCGATTATTCTGGATTCAATGAAATTTTTTCAGAATTTTTTTCTAAAATTTTTTCTTCAGAATTTTTTCCTATCAACGAGATCTTTTTTATTTTGAACAATCGGGTCTTTTACATCATCTACACGGGTTATTCGATGAAAAATCCGTGTAGATGAAATTTTCCGAGGCAAAAGTTGCATACAATCATTCTGGTTTCAATGAATCTTTTTCAAAATTTTGTTTTAATTTTTTTTTCGAAAAATTTCTCTGTCAACGAGATATTTTTTTATCTTAAACAATCGGGTTTTTTACCTCATCTACTCGGGTTTTTCGATGAAAAATCTGTGTAGATGGGGTTTTTCGAGGCAAAACTTGCATACAATTATTCTGGTTTCAATGAAGTTTTTTCAAATTTTTTTTCAATATTCTTCTTCGAAAAATTTCCTATCAACGAGATATTTGTTTATCTTAAACAATCTTTCTTAAGTCATCCCTTACCTCGTCTACACGGGCTTTTCGATGAAAAAGCCGGGTAGATGAGTTAAGAGACCCGGTTGTTTAGGATTGAAAAATATCTCGTTGACAGGAAAAATTTCGAAAAAAATGTTGAAAAAAATTTCCGAAAAAATTTCATTAAATCCAGAATGATTCTATAGAACTTTTTTCCCTCCTAGTGATTTCACAAAAACCCAGAAGTTTTAGCGTTACCCTACATTTTATAAATATGGTCGTTTTTTGCGAAAAATTTAATATTTTTGCGAAAAAAATCGTACGAAACTTAAAAAAAAAAACGAAATTAAAGCTTATACTCACCTCGCTAGTTTTTCACGCGAAAAACCGTTAAACAAAATTTTTATGGGTCGTGTTTCGAAGGGCGTAGCGGGTTCAAAAGAAATCAAATTTTTTTTTTGTTTTGAAAAAAGCGAAATGAAGCCTAATATGTCCTCTATGAAACGTCACTTGTCGAATTAAAATACCTTTATTTTTAAAAGAGTAATGAAACTTTTTGTGCGGCCCGGAATCGGAGCGAGTGTTTCAAAACTTTTGGCCGGCAAAGTTTTTTCTAGGTTGATTCATTTTTGACTTTGTATTTTATTTTCATCAACGAAGAGTTTCTATCGCCAGAACACCTCTGCTGAATTTTTTTCAATCTTTCAATTTTTATATAATGAACATTAGATTACACCATAAAGATTGTTGAATATGATACAAAGTCCAAAGTGTGATTATACATTTTTTTATTCGAATCGGATAAGTAGGCTTCATGCGCCACACTTTTGAATAAATGTCAAAGTCAATTTATCTCAAGTGTGACACTCGCCAAATATTTGGAAAGTGCGATAATAAAGGGTTAAATGAACTTGAAATAGTTTTTATTGCACTCCGTGCGAAAAGTGCCACTTTGCACACGCTGCGCGTGCTCAAACTGGCACTTTGCACACTCGTACAATAAAATTTCGTAAGATACTAGTGCGAGAAACTTTTTCTCAACTGACGATTCAAGGTATTTATCAAGGAAAACTCGCTTCTCTGTTATCGAGTCGAGTACGCTTCTCAACCGTCGATGCGATTCTCGATCTCGCTAAATCCGATCATACGATTTACGCAAATAAAAGATTCAAGCCATTTTTCAGTGATCAAGCTTTCAAAGGACGTTGTATGTTTATATGGAAAATTTCAATTGCACGGAATATGTAGTACGCGATCCTTTGGCTGCTTGCATTTTATCTGAAGAACTGCTCGTTTATGACGCAGCGCATTTCAAACTTCATGTATCGAAACATCCGATCGTTCTTGACGATTTCAGTTGGGTAATCCGCGAACACTGGCCGCTGGAACGAAGATTTAATGAAATTACCCAGAAACTCGTCGAGGCGGATCTTATTCGATATTCAATAACCAGAAATATGAGAGATTCAGTATACAGGGTGAGGCACTAATTGTTGCCACCTTAAATATCTCGGTAATTATCGACGTCACAAAAAAATGTTCTAGACAAAAGTTGTACGGTGCGAAAGGGGTCATCAAATGCGACCATTTTTTTATATTTCGGTGGAGGCGCTGACGCACAGTGAAGGTCACCTCCACTTTTTTAAATGGGACGGTACAGTTTTTTTCAACCATCTTGCAGAGCATCGCAAACTGCATAAAAAACATTGAGGGGTCAGAGTCGTTCAAGGTCATTCAAGATCAAAAAGTGACATGAACTTTTTTTTTAATGTGAAATGAACTTTATTTACAGAAGGTGTTCAAAGTGATTGTCATTGGAATCTCCTCGTTACGGATTGTGTACAGTCGTTCAAGGTCATTCAAGATCAACAAGTCATATGAACTTTATTTTTATGTGATTGCCATGGGAATCTCCTTATCACGGATTGTGTACAGAGTCGTTCAAGGTCAATCAAGATCAAAAAGTGACATGAACTTTATTTTTATGCGAAATGAACTTTATTTACAGAAGGTGTTCAAAGTGATTGTCATTGAAATCTCCTCGTCACGGATTGTGTACAGAGTCGTTCAAGGTCATTCAAGATCAAAAAGTCATATGGACTTTATTTTTATGTGAAATGAACTTTATTTACAGAAGGTGTTCGTTTCACATAAAAATGAAGTTCATGTCACTTTCTGATCTTCCATGACCTTGAACGACTCTGACCCCTCGATGTTTTTTATGCAGCTTGAGATGCTCTACAAGATGGTTGAAAAAAAATGTACCATCCCATTTTAAAAAGTGGAGGTGACCTTCACTGTGCGTCAGCGCCTCCACCGAAATCAAAGAAAACGGTCGCATTCGATTACCCTTTTCGCACCGTACAACTTTTGTCTGGAACATTTTTTTGTGACGTTGATAATTACCAAGATACTCAAGGTGGCAACAGTTAGTGCCTCACCCTGTATAAAGATCAATGAAAATGAGGACAAGGAGGGAAGTTTGAAAGTTTTGACTTTGAGGGAGTTGGGGTTTGTGTTTGTCATTTTGGGAATCGGTTTGGGATGCGCGACGGTGAACTTCATAGTCGAAATATTAAGGGGACGACGAACCCTTAGACGGGTCGTGAGAATTCGAGGCGGTCTTTGGAACCAAAATCAATAGATCTTCATCAATGTGAATTCTTTCCAGAGTAATTTACCCAGTTTTTGAAGAGCGTATATATAATATCGTATTAAAAATATGCAGCGTTGGAAAAATAGATTTTCCCTTCTGTGATTCTACGCAAAATATCGAATATCCGAAAATCGAACCTGTAACATTTATTCAAAAAATTGAGTGTAAATTTGCACGATCGTTGTTTTTAATCGAATTTCAATAATTTCCACAACATCTCTGCTTACTGTTAATCTCAAAAAAGTGTATTGTTAAAAAATGAACCAATAAATAATTCACCAATGATAAAAATTGTTTAAAAAAATTATAATTATTACACTGTAAAAGTTTTTTGTTTGAAAATTAATATACCGGTGTAGGAAGTTTATTTGCATAAACCCGTCTATTAAAAATCAGGTACAGGTATATTTGAAAATTACATACACTATATATTAAAAAAATGAAATGTTTTCTCAATATTCCTGCAGAGTCTTTTGAAAATACTACAAGAGTATTAGATTCAATATAAATGTATATCATTATAAATGGGTCGTTCCATGTCAAATCGACTAAGAGTTGGAATCGACCCCTCTCAATTTCGATGAAATTTGGTCAGAAGTTTTCGTTTTTTATAAAACGGAGTTCTATGTTACATCCTCGGCCTCGCCAATACATTTTATAATTAAATATTATAACTATTAAATATTACACTGAGAAAAAAGTTCAGTTAAATCAACTAGATCCATTTAGTTGATAAAAATTTAGTTGATTCAATATTGATTTGTTTGAAATAATGAAACTATAATTAATTCAACAAATGGATTTGGTTAACCATAAGATATGAGGTGAACAAAATTATTTGGTCAATTTACAGATACAATTTAGTCCAATTTACCCATTACTGAGTTGCCATAAAGAAATATTTTGTTGATTTTTAGTTTAAATTAACTAGATAAATGTAGCTGTAACAAGCGAAAATTTCGTATTTTCAATCAAACAATTTGTTTGGTACAAACATTTTTTATATTGCCAAATCAAATAGGTATATATATTCAAAACAATCCATAATATTGTGTCTATCGCGAAATGTTTTTTTGAACCAGCATATAATGATGAGAAATGAAAAAAATCATTTGGTTGTCCATATTTCACAACAAAGAAACGATTTTGTTGTACGAAATTTAATTTTGTTGAAATACAAAATTATTCATTCGAATACTATGAACAATAATTTGATCACTGAGAAAAAAGTTCAGTTAAGTCAACTTGATCCATTTGGTTGATAAAAATTTAGTAGATTCGATATTAATTTGTTTGAAATAATGAAACTATAATTAAATCAACAAATGGATTTGGTTAACCATAAGATATAAGGTGAACGAAATTATTTGATCAATTTACAGGTACAATTTAGTCCAATTTATTTATTTATTTATTTTTTCAGTCCATTCATTTAGTCCATATGATTATTTTTTTGACACACCGTACCATTCATATACCACAAAAGTTGAGAAAGGTCGTAAGCAGTCCGTAGCTCAGTAGGTAGCGTGTTAGGTCGTCAAGTAGGATAGGTAGGTAGGGTCGCAGGTTCGAATCCCCGTCGGAGAGAGCGTAAAATTAGATCGGACGATTCGCGCAAATACTATTTTTTTTATGTCGCTCATTTTGAGGCTGGTAAAATATGCATTTTGAATTATTTTTCAAATGCTACATATTTTTTATACTATGTTTAGCCATAATTAATTTCAGGATTAAAAATTTAATTGCACCAACTAAATATATTATTCGTTCGACAAAATATTGGTTCATTGAAACAATCGGATAATTGCGTTAACCAAATATTTAATCCCTTTATCACATTATTTATATAATAGCGCCAAAAATTTAATTGCGCCAACTAAATATATTATTTGTTCGACAAAATATTCGTTTATTGAAATCAATCGGATAAGTGCGTGAACCAAATATTTAATCCATCTATCACATTATTTATATACTTGAAATAAATAATGGGTTGTATCAACTATTTATTTTGATACATAGAATATACATATATGGAATCAACTGATAATTAGTCAGCTCAATCGTTTATTTCTCTGTGTGGATTACATTTTTATTCGAAGTAACAAATTTGTATTCGATCGAACTGAAACTTTGCCCATTCAAGCAACGATCTAACTAAAACTTCCACTGTATATTTTGTTGAATTACCGAAATGATCGAGTTGAACGTCCGGAAACAAATATTTGGTTGAGAGAAACAAATTTTTGCATTTTCAACAAAAAATTTTTTTCAGTGTATAACTATTTTATTAAGAACGTCGATACTCACGGCGTCAACTCTCATACGCCCTAAGAGGACGCAGGCGTTACATTAATTGCTTTTTATCAAAGACCGCCTAAATATTATAACTGTTTCATTAAGAACGTCGATACTTACGGCGTCGACTCTCATACGCCCTAAGCAGACGCAGGCGTTACATTAATTGCTTTTTATCAAAAACCGCCTAAATATTGTAACTGTTTCATTAAGAACGTCGATACTCACGGCATTGACTCTCACACGCCCTAAGAGGACGCAGGCATTACACTAATTGCTTTTTACGCTCAATCTATCACGAACTTTCTAGCAGAGTAGACGTGTCCTCTTGTCAATATAACGTTTCAGTGCTTCACTTGCATTCGGTGAAAGGAAGTCCGGTTCACGAATACGGAAGTACTGTCCACTTGGGACCAAAGTACTCAAACATGAATCTGAAGAAACTTCCGATCAAGTTATTGATTATTTATATGATCGTGAAAATGTGTCGCGCGAGGATCGTCATTGATACATCACATTCGAAAAAATCTTCCTTACTCATTCAAGCAGCAGTAAGTTCATTCTTGACCTTCTAATGACCTTCCAAAGAGCATAATACATACACTGCCGACCAAAAGTTTGGAAACACTCGCCCCGATTCCGCGCCCAATAAAAGGTTTCGCTGCTCTTTCAAAAATGAATATATTTCAATTTAACAGGCGCGTTTCAAAGGGGACAGATTCAGTTTCATTTAACTTTTGCCGAAAAAAAAATCCGATTTTTTTTTCCCGGTATGCCCTTCGAAAAATGATTGTTTTTCACCTTCTTTTTAGCGTTGAAATTTCGGCGGACGACTGATTAAATTTTTTTTAAAGTGTTTTTCGCGTAAAAAAAATGTGAGGGGGAGTATAAGCTGCTATTTTTTTTTTTAGTTTCGTACGATTTTTTTTCGCAAAAATATTCAATTTTTCGCAAAAAACGACTTTATTTATAAAAAGTAGCGTAACTCTTAAACTACCGGGTTTTCGTAAAATTACTAAGAGGATAAAAAGTTGCATCCGATTATTCTGGATTCAATGAAATTTTTTCAATATTTTGTTTCGAATGCTTGTTGTTTTACCGAATTTGTTTCTAAAATTTATTTTTTCGTAATTTTTGCTGTCAACGAGATTTTTTTATATCTCGAACAATCAGGTTTTTTACCTCATCTACGCAGGTTTTTTGATTAAAAATCCATACATACAATCATTCTGGATTCGGTGAAATTTTTTCAATATTTTGTTTCGAAAATTTGTTTTCCCAACAAGATATTTTTTTATCTTAAACAATCGGGTATTCTACCTCATTTACTCGGGTTTTTCGATTAAAGAAGAACGTGTAAATGGGGATTTCCGAGGCAAAAATTGCATACAATCATTCCGGATTCAATGAAATTTTTTCAAAATTTTTATTCAATATTTGTTTTTTTAATTTTTCCTGCCAACGAGATATTTTTATATCTTAAACATCTTACGGCATCTCTTAATGCATTTACACGGGGTTTTCAATTAAAAAGCCGTGTAGATGAGGTAAGAGACCCGGTTGTTCAAGATAAAAAAATATCTCGTTGAGAGGAAAAAAAAAAAAAAAAATTTGAGAAAAAAAATTCGGAAAAAATTGCATTGAATCCAAAATGCCACAAAAACCCTGAAGTTTTAGAGCAATGGTACTTTTTGTGAATATGGTCGTTTGTTGCGAAAAATTTAATATTATTACGAAAAAAAATCGTACGAAACTTTTCAAAAAACGAGATTAAAGCTCATACTCCCCCCATTAGTTTTTCACGCGAAAAAAAAGTTAAACAAAATTTCATGGGTCGTGTGCCAAAATGACAATGCCAAAAAAAGCCGAAATACGACCATGTTTCGAAGAGCAAGTTTAAAAAAATTTTTAAAAAAATTTGGAAAAAGCGAAATGAAGCCTATGTTTCTGTTGGGCGATGTATCTCCGATTATATTTAATACATTCGCTTCAAAAAATTCACAAAGTTTGTTCAAATGTTAATAAAAATGATACACAATTCATACATTATTTTATTGCACTCCGTGCGTAAAGTGACCACTTCTCGCACGCGCAGCGAAGCGAAGCGTGCGAGAAGCGGGCACTTTACGCACTCGTGCGATAACATGTACCACGATAACATGTAACATGTAACACGATACTCGTGCGAGAAACTTTTTCTCAAATCGTGTGATTGCAGTATTCGCCTTCGGCTCATGCTGCAAACTCACACTCGTCGAAAAAAAGTTTCATCGCACTCGTATCGTAATGTACTATTATTGCACTCCGTACGTAAAAGACCCATTTTACGCACACTTCGTGCGCGTGAACTTTTTCTGAGGAGTATGATTGCAGCATTCGCCTTCGGCTCATGCTGCAAGCTCACACTCGTCAGAAAAAGTTTTTCGTACGAGTGTCATAATGTATTATTATTTCAATGGTTTGTCAAAAAAAAAACTCCCGAAAAAAGCGTTAAAAAAACAGCCTTCACCCTAGACGACCCCCTTAAACTACTATTTGCAGGTCAAGGTCATGACGTCTTGCTACAAAACTCAAATAGGAACAATCGGCGTCGGTGGCAATGATGTACCAGAGTCTCTTCTCGACTCATCGTCCAAAGAACTTGTGCCGGCAATTTTGTTCGATGATAATCCGGGTTCGGTAGAGAGCGGACCAAACTTCATAAAATTTTGCTACAAGTTACAATTTTTCGCGATTACGATATCTACATCGACGGAACTTGAGAAAACCCTTGTGGAGATGAAAAAAACACGATATTGGAATCACATGGCAAACTTCTACATTATCGAATGGCCTGTCAGCACCGATGGATGCTCAAAGGCCCATGACATTTTGTCCACAGCCTGGAAGATGAATCTACCGGAGGCAAAGTTTATGTGCATTCACGAAACGGAGGGTCCGTTGATTTACAGCTTCAACCCTTATACGAAAGACGCACCGGATCCTTGGAAATTAAAGAAAATCTATCGGGGCGTCGGTAATCATCCTTGGACCCTGTTTTCGCGAGAATATCGCGATAATCGTGCAGATTTATGCGATAACATGAATTTCGATAAGACCAAAGATCTCGGTGGCTACGAGATTCGTGCGAGCATCCATCTTATAAATTGGTATCGTGATAAGGATAACAACAAGACTGGCATCGATTCCCTCAATGGTCCTGGTGGTCAGCAAGTGAAACGTATTTATCGGACTCTCAACGCAACGAGCAAGTTGTTGCTACACAATAGTAAAGAATTGAAGGGCACCGTGAATGAGATGGGTAAAGCTAATGGTATCCTTGCTGAGACGGTAAATGGGATTGTTGATATCGGATTTATTGCAACGAGTACGGTGAGATTAATGAACGTAACGTCGACGTATCCGTTGTACAGATCTGGAGTATTCATTCTTACACAATACAGAGGCTACACGTCTCAATTGAATAAAATCATTTCTCTGATCGACACAGCATCGCGTATCGGTATTTCCATTGTTTGTCTCGTTACACTGGCATTTTTCAAATATTATCTACGCCAGTCTCTGGGGACTGCCTCTCTGAATACTCTTCGTTTAATTTGTAACTCTTGTCTCTTAAAGTCACCAGTCAATAAAGGAGCGAGAATCTTTCTGGCCAGTCTCTTCATACTCGTAGTGACGATTCAGGGTATTTATCAAGGAAAACTCGCTTCCCTGTTGTCGAGTCGAGTTCACCTCCAAAATGTCAATACGATGCTCGAACTCGCTAAATATGATTACACAATTTACATTCGTAAAAGATACAAGCTATATTTCGATGATCAAGCTTTCAAAGGACGTTGGGTCTATATGGAAAATGACAATTGCACGGAATATGTAGTACACGATCCTTTGGCCGCTTGCATTGACTATTTGGAATATCTCATTGATGACGCGGCTTATTTTAAACTTCATCTATCGAAACATCCGATCTTTGTGAACTATCTCAGTTGGTCGATCCGCGAAGACTGGCCACTCGAACAGAGATTTAATGAAATTATTCAGAAACTCGTCGAGGCGAATGTTTTTTACTACTTAGTAGCCAGACAAGAGGAAAATTCAGTCCGTGCTATGAAAGTCAATGCGGATGAGGACAGGGAGGGAAGTTTAAAAGTCTTGACGTTGAAGGAGTTGAGGTTTGCGTTTGCCATTTTGGGAATCGGTTTGGGATGTGCGACGTTGTGCTTCATAGTCGAAATTTTAAATGGACGACGAGCACGTGAGAGGATCGTGAAAATTCAGAGAGGTCGTCGGAACCAAAATCAATACACCCGGAAAAAGATCTAGTCGTAGGTACTATAATCGTTTATTTGATTATTTTTTAGTTACTTTAAGGGGGTCGAGTCAGCGTCAAAACGGCGATTTTTAATAATAATTTATGATTTTTGTAGAGTGCCTACAAATATGATGTATCGTCGACCATTTGAGGTACCAAATGAACAATTTTTGGGACTAGTTAAAACCCTTGAGGTACACCGATGTCCTGAAAAACCTAGTTTTGAGTTTTTACACTCTGCGCATGATTCAGAAAGAACTGCTAGATGGATTTTGTTCTACGACATCTCATTTCTTTCGTAACGCTTTTTCCCACGGGATGAACGCGGCACATTTTGATCCAAGTCAAAATTGTGACCAGGACAATGCCTGGAAAGTTTGAAATAGGCTACCAATTTCAAAACTGGCCTGCAACTCTGAAGTAAAGGGCAAAAAACGAAATGTGCCGCGTTCATCCCGTGGGAAACAGCGTTACGAAAGGAATGATACGCCGTAGAACGAAATCGGTCCAGCGGTTTATTCTGAATCATGCGCAGAGTGTAAAAACTCAAAACTAGGCTTTTTAGGACACCAGTGCACCTTAAGGGTTCTAACTAGTCCCAAAAAATTGTTCATTTGGTACCTCAAATGGTGGACATAATATCATATTTGTAAGTATTCCACAAAAATTATAATTTATTATTCAAAATCGCCGTTTTGACGCTGACTCGACCCCCTTAAAGAAAATTTTCTTTCCATCCAATTTTGGGCGATATTTACTTCCACTATATTTATTTATTTATTTGAATTCCCTGTCATCCAGAAACAGGCGTTGAAGGAAAATTCTATTCGTTGTTACTAAATACCTCTATTCAGCCGTAATCTCATCCGATCATATCTCCAGATTTGTCAGTACCCCAAAAATCCGCCAGGTGGATACCTCTCGCACAAGCGAACCTGCCTCTCGACGCCTATATCATTTCCTCGGCTATGTTTGATATCCTTATTTTTCAGTATGGATATCAAATACATTGAACATTGCGGCAAAACGCGATGGTCCAATCCCCGAAAAGGATTCCCATAAAAAAGGGTCTTTTTTATTTTCCCTTTTGTTGAAGAAAAGACGAAGCTTAACGAAATTGTAGACTTCATATGTGTAGCTATACATTCAAAGATTGAAATGTTTAAAATACATGGGGCATTCCACGCCAAATCGACCACTCTAGAACTCGACCCTTTTCGATTTGGCTGAAACGTTTTTTTATTTTTTTTTACCCTATCGAAAACATTTTTCAGAATTTTTTCAAATTTTTACACCCAGCCGATAAAAAGTTATAAATTTTTCAAAAAAATTTGCTTTTCATTTTTCAAATAGCTATAACTTTTTCAAAATTTGACGTATCAGGACGATTTTTTTTCAAAACCTTTTTTTTTATGTACTTTTTGAAAAAAATACAAAAAAACTATAAAAACCTATCTTCATCGTTTTTTTTTCAGATTTTCGGAAAAAATCGAAAACTTCTCGATGATTACCATTTTTGATTTTTTTTTCTTTTTATTATATCAAACGTTGACATTTTCTGCAAATCCTCGAATTTTTTCCGAGTGGTGTTGTTTCGATTTCTATTTTTTTTTCCAATTGAAAAAAAAACTTTCTTTCAACTAGCCGTATTTCTCATAACACCATTCTGCAAATTTTTGAGGGTGTTCAGAGGACTTCCAAACTTGAAAAAAAATTAAAAACAAAAATTGAAAATGGTCATCATCGAGAAATTTTTGTTTTGATTTTTTTTTTCATGTTTGGAAGTCATCTGAACACCCTCAAAAATGTGCAGAATGGTGTTATCAGAAATAAGGCTAGTTGAAATTTTTTTTTCAAAATGGAAAAAAAAAATAGATATAAAAAAATCCCCACTCTGATAAAATTTGAGGATTTGCAGAAAATGTCAAAGTTTGATATAATAAAAAGCAAAAAAAAAATCAAAAATGGTGATCATCGAGAAATTTTCGATTTTTTCCAAAAATCTAATAAAAAGCGATGAAGATGGGTTTCAATAATTTTTTTTCGAAAACTGTTTTTGAACATTGTTTTCGTTTCTTCGTCGTTTTTTTTTTTTTAGATTTTTGGAAAAAATCGAAAATTTCCCGATGATTACCATTTTCAATTTTTGTTTTTATTTTTTTTTCAAGTTTCGAAGTCCTCTGAACACCCTCAAGAATTTGCAGAATGGTGTTCCGAGAAATAAGGCTAGTTGAAAAAAAGTTTTTTTTTCAATTGGAAAAAAAAATAGAAATCGAAAAAACACCGCTCTAAAAAAATTTGACGATATGCAGAAAATGTCAAAGTTTGATATAATAAAAAGAAAAAAAAATCAGAAAAAGTAATCATCGAGAAATTTTCGATTTTTTCCGAAAATCTAAAAAAAAACGATGAAGATGGGTTTTTATAATTTTTTTGTATTTTTTTTTCAAAAAGTGCATTAAAAAACAAAAATTTTGAAAAAAAAATCGTCCCGACACGTCAAAATTGAAAAAGTTATAGCTATTTGAAAAATAAAAAGCCAATTTTTTTGAAAAATGTATAACTTTTTATCGGCTGTGCGTAAAAATTTGAAAAAATTCTGAAAAATGTTATCGATAGGGTAAAAAAAAATAAAAAAGTTTCAGCCAAATCAAAACGGGTCGGGTTCTAAAGTGGTCGATTTGGCGTGGAATGCCCCATATATCGTGTAAATATTTTTAAAAAATTATTTCATTTAAATACATATTTGTTCAGTTAGAAATAATATTTATTAATATTAAATAAAAATTTATTAGATCGCAATATATTTTCCTAGTAGGTCAATAAAAAAAAAAAAAAAATTCGTTGACATGAATAGAGTTGTATTAGGCCGGCCTACAACTAAAAAAATGTATTTGGCTTGACTAGGATTTAGTTAAATGTACTAGATCTTTTTTCTGGGTGTAGATCCTCGTCGATGTGAATCCATCGTAATTCAATTAGTCGTTGAAAAGCGTAGATAAAAGATCAGATTGAAAATATGCAGTGTTTGAAAAATCGATTTTCCTTCTGCGATTAAAAATGTGCACGATCATTGTTTGGATCGATTTTCCATGTTTCCTACAACATTTCTGCACAATGTTAATGTCAAAAGAGTGTATTGTTGAAAAATAAACTAATAAACGACCAATAATGAAAATTGATTAACAAAATTTTAATTTTTACGAATGTTACATATTCGTGGAAAAATAGGTATGCTACCAACGTATAAAAACGAATGTGATTGATCAGCACTTATTTCCAAGACACGTTCAATCACACATTTAACCAAAGCGAAGTCATCGAAGTGTCCGAGAGTTTCACTCTTATAAACCAAAGAAAAAAAAAGTCGCACAACAAATCCATCGATCTTCGAATGCGTTGGACTATATAAATAATCATTAAATCGTGATTGCATGTGATATATATGGATGTTAATAAACGATAAACAGGGAATTTAAGTACATCGATACAGCGTATCGATAAGTTGCGCCCGAAGCGTCGCTTCCAGTATTCAGTATATATTTAAATGTGTGCATATAGATTTTGAACATGTGTGTTCTCGGGATAACCATATAGCATGTATATATATATGGGGCATTCCATGCGAAACCGACCAAATCCGTAACTCCATTTTTTATTTTTGTGAAAATGCTCTATTTTTTTTTACGCACTGAAAGCAGACTTTGAGAATTTTTTTAGATTTTTGTCTCGACCCTTCCAACTGCAATAAATTTTTCAAAATCTCCCACCATTTTTTTCAAATGCGCATAGCTTTTCAAAAAACGAAGATATCAAAATAAAACAGATAATGGATTTTGGATTTGTGGTTTTATAAAAAAAATACGAAAAAAATGGAAATTCATTTTCATGTTTTTTTTCACTCAGTTTTAAACCCGATTTTTTTTTTAACTTGGATCATTTTGATTTTTTTGAAAAAATTCACCACTTCCAAAAAGACATTTTTACAAGTACTAAAAAATTCGCACCTTGTGACATTCATAATTTATATTTTTTGTCTATTTTTGAAGTTAGTATACGTAACACCAAAAAAATAACGTGTATAACGTATGACTTCAAAAATAGATTTAAAAAATACAAGTTATGGATGTCACAAGTTGTGAATTTTTTTAGTATGTACTTGTAAAAATGTCTCTCATAAAGTTGCGAATTTTTTGAAAAACATCAAAATGGTCCAAGTTGGAAAACAAAATTTTGAGTTTAAAATTGAAAAAAACATGAAAATGAATATCGATATTTTTTTTATAATTTTTTCATGAAACTACAACCCAAGACGAAAAAAAAGATCTTCTATCTTATTTTGATATCTCCGCTTTTTAAAAAATTATGAGCATTTAAAAAAAAATGGTGTGAAATTTTGAAATATTTATTGTGGCTAGACGGGTTGAGACAAAAATTCCAAAAAATTCTGAAAGACTGCTTTTAGTATGTACAAAAAGATATAAAATTTTCAACACAATCGAAAATGGTCGGAGCTACGGATCGGTCGGTTTCGTGTGGAATGCCCCATACATATATATGGACAACGACAGATATCGATGCCGGCTAATCGATTGTGCCCACGGGCGATTATCCAGCACATTATATACTTGCGTATAACAGCGTCGATATCTTCGGGCAATTTCGCAGTTATCGGCCACTCGTATAATATTCGCCTCAAGCATACCTTGCAATAATAAATTCGATACCATAGCCTGAGCAGGGAGGAAGATCCTCGAATGTTCGAAGGTGGAACCGACGGGGGAAGATCGAGAGCGACAAAATCGGAGGTAAGGGAAATCGCAAGAATTAATTGGCCGGTACGATCAATTAGAGACACCTGTGCGCATATCTTCGTACCAAATTGGCGGTATCGATCTTATCGACCCGAGGGATTTTACAGTCTTATAAATATAGATATATATGGAATTTTTTAATTCGCTACAACACATATCCTCGAGTCTCGCTGAGGGACATCCGAGTTGTGCGCCGAATCAATAATTTTCTCTTCTCTGTTATATCATAATACAGATATGGGGCATTCCACGCCAATTCGGACACCATCTAGCTTTGCCATCTCCGATTTTTTTGAACATTTTTTCTGATTCAGTATTGGATGAAAGAGGCTTCCATGATTTTTTTCAATTTTTTTTTGTCAAACCGTTTTCAAGATATCGATTTTTCCAAAAATGAAGGTACTTTTTGTTCAAACTTCCACAACTTTGCGAAAAATGGGCCAAATAGGACGTTGGTTTTTGAAAAATTTTGTTTTAAACGTACTTAGGATTTAAAAAATTGAAAAAACATTTCAAACCGTATTTTTATGAGATTTTCAAGTTTGAAATATAAATTGTTGATTTACAAAAAACACGTACGGATCGATTTTCTTGAATTTTTTTTGTAAAAAACTGCATTCATTCCACAACTTTTAAGCCCTAGGACATAGATAATGGGATAACGATGGGATCTAATTTTTTTCGCAAAGTTATGGACGTTTAAAAAAAAAGTAACGTAATTTTTGAAAAATCGATATCTTGAAAACGGTTCGACAAAAAAAAATCAAAAAAATCATGGAGGCCTCTTTCAACCAATACTGAAACATAATAAATTTTGAAAAAAAAAATGGAAATGCAAAAGCTAAATGGTGTCCGATTTGGCGTGGAACGCCCCATATATGTCATTCTTGAATTAATATATATAGATATATGTATGAATGTGCGCATCTGTAGCGCAGAATTAATTACGGGAGAATATCATCGTTGTCTTCAAGCCTTTTTTCCGTACATTTTAATCTCCCGAGAGACGAAGAGAAAAGAAAAAAAAATTAAAAATGAGACGAAACGAAACGCCGTTGTTCCATCGTCAAGCGGCAACAATATTATTACTTTCATACAAAGTTTTTTTTTCTTTCTCTTTTCTTTTTACCTGTTTGTTATTTTGGCTTCCTCATGAAGGAAGCTTTTTTTTCATTAAATATTTTTTGTCCAGATTCTCATGTTAATACCGTTAAAATTTCTGTCTTTTCTTAGAATGAGTTGCGGATATTTTTTCTACCACCCTTAAATTTTTTTGGAGCAACTACGAACGAAACTATTGTTACGACAATCAATTATAACGATTTTTCATAAGAATTGAATGCTAAAATTTTTTTTGGAGATTCTACAAACGAAACCATTATTACTGCAATCAATTATAAACGATTTTGAATAGGAATCAACCGCTAAAATTTTTGTTTTTCTCTCAAAATGGCGTGCGGATATCTTCTCAACGGACCTTAATTTTTTTTGGAGCAACTAAAAACGAAACTATTGTTACCACAATCAACTACAAACGATTTTTAATGGGAATCGACCTCTAAAATTTTTGTTTTTTTCTCAAAATGCAGTGCGGACGTTTTTTCAACCCCGCTTAATGTTTTTTGGAGCAACTATAAACGAAACTATTATTACTATTATCAACTACAAACGATTTTGAATCGCAATCAACCGATAACATTTTTTTTCTCGAAATGAAAAGCGGACATCTTTTCGACTCCCTTAATTTTGTTTGGAGCAACTGCAAATTAAACTATTTTTACTACAATCAATTAAAACTATTCTTCATAGGAATTGACTGCTTAAAATTTTTTATTTTAGATTCTATAAACGAAACTATTATTACTGCAATCAATTATAAACGATTTTGAATAGGAATCAACCGCTAAAATTTTTGTTTTTCTCTCAAAATGGAGTGCGGATATCTTCTCAACGGACCTTAATTTTTTTTGGAGCAACTAAAAACGAAACTATGGTTACCACAATCAACTACAAACGATTTTTAATGGGAATCGACCTCTAAAATTTTTGTTTTTTTTCTCAAAATGCAGTGCGGACGTTTTTTCAACCCCGCTCAATGTTTTTTGGAGCAACTATAAACGAAACTATTATTACTATTATCAACTACAAACGATTTTGAATCGGAATCAACCGATAACATTTTTTTTCTCGAAATGAAAAGCGGACATCTTTTCGACGCCCTTAATTTTTTTTGGAGCAACAATAAACGAAGCGGACATCTTTTCAACGTACCTTCATTTTGTTTGGAGCAACTACAAATGAAACTATTTTTAGTACAATCAATTAAAACTATTCTTCATAGGAATTGACTGCTTAAAATTTTTTTTTTTAGATTCTACAAACGAAACTATTATTACTGCAATCAATCATAAACGATTTTGAATAGGAATCAACCGCTAAAATGTTTGGTTTTTCTCAAAATGGAGTGCGGATATCTTCTCAACGAACCTTAATTTTTTTTGGAGCGACTAAAAACGAAACTATTGTTACCACAATCAACTACAAACGATTTTTAATAGGAATCGACCTCTAAAATTTTTGTTTTTTCTCAAAATGCGGTGCGGACATTTTTTCAACCTCCCTTAATGTTTTTTGGAGCAACTATAAACGAAACTATCATTACTATTATCAACTACAAACGATTTTGAATCGGAATCAACCGATAACATTTTTTTTCTCGAAATGAAAAGCGGACATCTTTTCGACGCCCTTAATTTTTTTTGGAGCAACTACAAATGAAACTATTTTTAGTACAATCAATTAAAACTATTCTTCATAGGAATTGACTGCTTAAAATTTTTTTTTTTAGATTCTACAAACGAAACTATTATTACTGCAATCAATCATAAACGATTTTGAATAGGAATCAACCGCTAAAATGTTTGGTTTTTCTCAAAATGGAGTGCGGATATCTTCTCAACGAACCTTAATTTTTTTTGGAGCGACTAAAAACGAAACTATTGTTACCACAATCAACTACAAACGATTTTTAATAGGAATCGACCTCTAAAATTTTTGTTTTTTCTCAAAATGCGGTGCGGACATTTTTTCAACCTCCCTTAATGTTTTTTGGAGCAACTATAAACGAAACTATCATTACTATTATCAACTACAAACGATTTTGAATCGGAATCAACCGATAACATTTTTTTTCTCGAAATGAAAAGCGGACATCTTTTCGACGCCCTTAATTTTTTTTGGAGCAACTACAAATGAAACTATTTTTAGTACAATCAATTAAAACTATTCTTCATAGGAATTGACTGCTTAAAATTTTTTTTTTTAGATTCTACAAACGAAACTATTATTACTGCAATCAATCATAAACGATTTTGAATAGGAATCAACCGCTAAAATGTTTGGTTTTTCTCAAAATGGAGTGCGGATATCTTCTCAACGAACCTTAATTTTTTTTGGAGCAACTAAAAACGAAACTATTGTTACCACAATCAACTACAAACGATTTTT
>OX333073.1:5736156-5886986 GCA_946863875.1 Alloplasta piceator | reverse complement strand
GTTTGTGCATAAAACATTATTATTGACCACATCGACTCTTAGGAGGAGGCGCATTAACACACGGAGGCAAAAAGCTAGCTTAATGAGTCGATACTTGACACAAATCGAGTCCGTTGTCCGTCAAGCGCGTTAATCACCCTTCGAGGCCTCTTAAGCCTCTTCCAACATCCACGATTATCTTCTGTCCAGCGATTTTTCCAACTCTTTGTCCCTCTCTATCCATCACCGTGTGTTCACAGACGCTTTCCATGCAATCGCAGCCTTTTTCGTCTCAATTGCCAATCGATAATCAAGCAGGGGTCAAATTGACCAATAATTGGAATCGACCCCTTTCAATTTCGATGAAATTTGATCAGAAGTTTTCTTTCATCATAAAACAAAGTTCTGCCAAGGAAAAAATTAAAAAATATTTTTCGAAAGTTATGCAAAATTCAAAATTTTACCATTTTTTTCAGTTTTTCAAGTTTATTTTTTTTATTTCTCGAAAACTATTATAGTTACGCAAAAAATGTTCTCAGCTCGTCTCGAAGAAAAGATATTCCGAATTTTTTTTCGAAAGTTATGCAAAATTCAAAATTTTACCATTTTTTTCAGTTTTTCAAGTTTATTTTTTTAATTTCTCGAAAACTATTATAGTCACGCAAAAAATGTTCTCAGTTCGTCTCGAAGAAAAGATATTCCGATTTTTTTTTCGAAAGTTATGCAAAATTCAAAATTTTACCATTTTTTCAAATTTTCAAGTTTATTTTTTGAATTTCTCGAAAACTATTATCGTTACGCAAACAATGTTCTCAGTTCGTCTCGAAGAAAAAATATTCCGAATTTTTTTTTTTTTAATGATGAATTTAGAGAATTTTGATTTTTCAAAAATCGTGAAAATCCACGATCAACATTAAATTCTTGATTCAATTTTTTTATAGAATACTTTGTCCTGATCTTAAAAGATTTTGATAGAAAAAACAAATTTTCTTCACCTCTAAGTTAAGTCAAGTTGAGCAATTGTGTAATTTTGCAATTTTGAGCAGTAAAAATTACATGATTGCTCAACTTTCATCTCAATTTTTTGCTCAATTTTTGGTTCAATTCTTTTTATGTAATACCTTGTACTGATCCTGTAAAGGTCCTGAATTTTTCAGAATTGCGTTTTTTGTTTTCTCAAAAATATGAACGAAAATATGAATTTTTTACTGCTCAAAATTACAAAATTACACGATTGCTCAACTTTACTTCACTTAGAGATGAAATTTTTTTTTTATCGATATTCAAAAATTCATATTTTTTAAAAAACAAGAAACGCAATTTTGAAAATTTCAGGATCTTTTAAAATCAGTACAAGGTATTATATTTAAAAAATTGAACCAAACACTTAATGTTGATAGTGGATTCTCACGATTTTAAAAAATTCAAAATTTAGTTACTCATTTTTCAAAATTTTCTTTCGGAATATTTTTTTTTTTTCATAGCCCCAAGTATATTCTCTAAAACGAACTCAGAGCGGTTTTTTCCTAACTGTAATAGTTTTCGAGATATTTAAAAAATAAACTCAAAAAATTTAAAAAATGAAAAAATTTTAAATTTTTGGAAAAAAAAATTTAATTTTTTTCCTTTGGCAGAACTTTGTTTTATGATAAAAAAAAACTTCTGACTAAATTTCATCGAAATTGAAAGGGGTCGATTCCAACTATTGGTCGATTTGACATGGAATGACCCAGCAAGATCGAACATTTTGAACCAAGCCGACGAAAGTTGATTTATCTAATTTCAACAGACGCTGTTGATTTTACCGTCACCAAAATTCACTCAATCCGAGCCCATTCCGCATTCCGCAAGATTTTACTTCTCAATCGCTTTATCGGTCCGTTCACTCTCTTGACTTATTTTTTTCCCCCCATTTAATTGCCTTTTTTAACGTCGCATCGGCAGACATCGATGACACGAACATTGAGAATTTCGTTTGACGTCGTTCAGCGCAAATCATCTCTCGATCTCGGTATTAAAACGACGAGATCTGATCCCAACAATTTCTACATATCGCGAGGGGTATATTTATCTCTCGGTTTCGCGAATTCCTTCGTCGATTCATTAGCCGTATATTGCCGGGAATGTGCAATGAGCAGTTGACGCGAATTGACGCCGATCGGACGAATTCGTCTCGACAAGGTGGCACACAAATCGTGTTCCGTCTGTCGTTAAATTTTTATCGATCGCCTGTAAATCGAAATTATTCCCAACAGATCCTAAAGACAAGGACAAAAACGAGGAAGAGAGAGAGGAAGAGGAGAGATATGTATAGTGGGTGTTGATGATTTCGTGAATCAGGAGCGTGGGTCGAAGTAGTTTTTTTTACAACCCTGGCATCTCCCTCCGTCTATAAAAACTACGATTTACTAACGAAAAAGAACGCTTTTTATTCGTGGAACAGCAAAAACAAGAGCATATATTTGCGGTGAACTAAAGAAAATTTATGGGAACACGGATCTCGTTACAGCATATTTTTCTCTTAAGATTAAACGTAGATTGCAGTTTATTCTTCTTTCCAAATTAAGGGGTTGTCTTGAAATGTTCTAAAACCTCGCTTTCTCGTGATTTTTTTTTTTGAAGGGAAAAAAAGAAATGAAGGTATTTTGATAACAACTAGATAACCTGACTAGGTTCACCGTGTAAAGCGCGCCAAGACGAAAAATTAGCTTTTTTTAAAAATTTTATACGACAAAAATTAGCTTAGTTATTCATGTTTAAAGCTGACCAATGACGGCTCGAATCTAGGAGCAAGGCTACTGGTGAGCCGCGTGGTGGGGGTAACGGTGGGCGTGGCGAGAGAAACCCCCACCAGCGGCATTTCTCCTAGATTCTAGCAGTCATTGGTCAACTTTAAAAACGTTCATAACTAAGCCAATTTTTATCGTACAACATTTTTAAAAAAAGCTAATTTTTTGTCTTGGCGCGCTCTACACGGCGAACCTAGTCAGGTTATCTAGTTGCTCAACATCCTGTATAACGATCAGTTATGAATCCAAGATTTTTCTCCAATTTTTTTATCCCCATCCACCGTTTTTCGAATAAAGACTCCTCGAAGGGAAAACAAGGATTTTCTTTAGGATTCTTTTATCCACATCCTAACCTGGGCAGTTCGAGTCCTCCGGAGTTCATTATTCATTGCGGCGTTGAAGTCTCCGCAGTTCGAACGAGCCCCGTTTATACGCGTTACCTCGTCGGTAACGCTTGTACGTTTTTCCATCGCGAGTCGTCGTTGTGTCGCTGAAACGAGGAAGAAAAAAAAAGAAAAATCTCGCAAGAACGAGTAGAGTCGACGCGACAGGTGCGAAATTGCATTGCGTATAGAATTCCTCGTACATGCGAGCGCGAAATTACGTGAAAACGGCCAAACGTTGTTGAAATATTTGTTCATTTATTTTGCCAAGAGTTTTTTCAAAACAATTCTACATTAAAAAAATTAACTATGCAGTCTGATAACTTTTACAGATCTAAAAATTTTATTCTTGATTTTTTGAAAAAAAAAATCGTAAGGCCTAACTTTTCTGACCTCCTCCGATAGAATATCAATGTTGGGGTTTTGAGGGATGTTATTTAAAAAACAAATCCGAAATAATGGATCAATTTTACTTCATTTTTCGTTAGTTTTTTGCAAAAAAAAAGGAAGGAAAAAATAATTTCTGGAAAAATTGGCAGTAAATTTTTTCTTCCCGATTAAATATCGACAATCGTTGAAATCTGAACTTTCTCGAATCGACTTAGTTTATTTTTCTTCTCAATGCGAAGAGTCTGTTACAAAATCGATGATAAACTCTTCTGAGAGCGGAGTTTTGCGGCAAATACAGTGGTAAGCCGTCTATTATCGGAGCCGAGGTGCTGGAATAAGTCGTGGCTGTGGATGTTGAAAAGCAAGGGGATATTATAGAGCTCGAGCGAACGTCGAGATTCGACTCACGTACGACCTACCGATTTCCAGTTAAATGTCGCGCAATTTGCCCCGCGGCCGATCGCCTCGGACAGGTCCCACGGAATTAATACCTGATTACGGTAAGCAAGGTTAATCACTTTTACGGATGAATCAGCTGCCGTTGGGGAGGGCGATGGCGGGATGGAAGTATTGCACAGGCGCAAAACTTAAGGCAGTCGTCGGGTTCAGAAGCCTGAGAAAAGGTCATTTTCGGCCATTTTTTTTCATAAGGAAAGAAATTCTCCCTTAAAATTTCAAGTGCATTTCAACCAGAGTTGTAAATAACGCATTACTCTGATAATGCATTACTGTATTTATTACCCATTACACTGCATAATGTGAAATGGATAAGTGTACCATTACAAAATACAAAAGTAACGTGTAATGAACGCGTGTGCCATCACAAATAAAAAAGTAATGTTTAATGGATGCATGTGCAATTACAAAGAAAAAAGTAATGTGTAATGGATGCATGTGCCATTACAAATAAAAAAAGTATTGTGTAATGGACGCGTGTTCCATTACAAACAAAAGTAATGTGTAAGGGATGCATGTGTAATGGATGCATGGATTCATGCATTACAAATTACTTTTTTATTTGTAATGGGAAATGCATCCATTACACATTACCTTTTTTTATTTGTAACGGCACATGCATCCATTACACATTACTTTTGTAATTTGTCATGGAAAACTTGTCCAATACACATTGTTCAAAGTAATGAGTAATGCATTACTTTTACATTACTATTTTCACAACTCTGGTTTCAACGCATATTTGAAGAGCACGAAAAAAATCATCCTTAAGGCGGTATCCTGGTCCGAAGATATACATTTTGAGCGTTTCGTCGACTCGATAAAAAAAAATATTTTTAGTAGTTGCTGCGTCACTAGAATAGCTATAACTATTCGTAAATTATTGGAATTAAAAAATTTCCTTTAGAGGATATATCCCTCAAGGTCCAAACATTAAGAATATGCAAAAAAAAATGATTTTTTCAAACTTTTAGACCAGAATACCCCCTTAAAGGTGCGTTCTGACGCGACGGGCATAGTTGCTGCCTCACTAAAATAGCTATAACTCCGTAAATTATTGGAATTAAAAAATTTCCTTTCGAAGATATATTTTTAAAGGTCTAAACTTTAAGAATATGCAAGAAATTGATTTTTTCATAATTCTAGACCAGAATACCCGCTTAAAGTTGTGTTCTGACGTGACGGCCATAGTTGCTGCGTAACTGTAAATAGCTATAACTCCGTAAATTATTGGAATTAAAAAATTTCCTTCGGAAGATATATTTTTGAAGGTCTAGACTTTAAGAATATGCAAAAAAAATTATTTTTTCAAAATTCTAGACCAGAATACCCCCTTAAAGTTACGTTCTGACGTGACGGGCATAGTTGCAGCGTCACTAAAATAGCTATAACTCCGTAAATTATTAAAATTAGAAAATTTCTTTTGGAAGATATATTTTTAAAGGTCTAAACTTTAAGAATATGCAAAAAAATTGATTTTTTTAAATTCTGGACCAGAATACCCTCTTAAAGTTGCGTTCTGACGAGACGGGCATAGTTGCTGCGTCACTAAAATAGCTATGATCCCGTAAATTATTGGAATTAAAAAATTTCCATTGGAAGATATATTTTTAAAGGTCCAAATATTAATAATATGCAAAAAAATGATTTTTTCAAAATTCTAGACCAGCGTACCCTCTTAAAGTTGCATTCTGACGCGATGGGCATAGTTGCTGCGTCACTAAAATAGCTATGATCCCGTAAATTATTGGAATTAAAAAATTTCCATTGGAAGATATATTATTAAAGGTCCAAACATTAATAATATGCAAAAAAATGATTTTTTCAAAATTCTAGACCAGCGTACCCCCTTAAAGTTGGGTTCTGACGTGACGGGCATAGTTGCTGCGTTACTAAAATAGTTGTAACTCCGTAAATTATTGGAATTAAAAAATTTTCATTGGAAGATATATTCTTAAAGGTTTAAACATTAAGAACATGCAAAAAAAAATTTCAAAATTCCAAACCAGAATACTCCCTTAAATTGGTTAAAGGGGCTTCGCTATTTTGCGACAATTTAACGATAAAAATTTTGTTGTACTTTTCAAATTTGCCTTGAAATACACTTGGAATTTTGAAAAGTTCTATTATTTCTTTTCCTATTAAAAAAATCATCTTTTTTAGGCCTCTAAATCGGACTGCCTTGATATCAGCTGTTTCAACGGTTTGAGAAACACAAGGGCGCAAGTTGAAATATAGTGTTAGCGGCATCGATTTTCAACGCTCATTCAGTTGGACATTCTTGATGAATATATAACGATCGACTGTGCACGCTCGTTTTGTTCGATAACTATAATAAAAAGTCACCGCTGACATCCCCTCATTCGGGACAAAATCGCACCGGAATTACGGAGTCATTTTTTGTCCTCCATTTTTATCATTGCATCGGAGCCTCTGGTCTTTCATTGAGCCACCATTATCGCTAAATTATTCCTCCCTTTGAGAATCCTTGCGATCAGCGCAGATCCTCCACACTCAAATTACTTCCCTTCCCAGTTCTTTTTATTCACCGCAATTACATTCAATTACACGGGAATTATCGCTCACACGGGTCGTGAAGTAAAATTACAATAATATTGGGAAAATCGGCTTCAATGCGACCAAAGGATGCGATGATGAAGGATCAGGCAATGATGAACAAGTTTCGCTCTTATTTTAACTTAAATCCTGATAAGCATCATCTACACTTAAATTTTGCGACATTGTCTGTACTCTGGGTCGTTAAAGTCCTGCTAATGTTTTTTCTAAGAAAAAAACGTCAGAAAAGTCTGTAAAAATTCTGAATTACTTTTATAATATTTTTTTTCATGGTCCAATCATTTATTTAACCATTTGTAGTAATCAATTTTTTTTTTTACAATTTTTCCAATCCCAGAGATATCGGATTTAAAAATTTGGCTTGTGCCTTGAAAGACCCAGTGTACGGAGGATTAATAAAGAATTTTTTACAAAAATAAATAAACAATAATTACCAGTTTGATCCAAACATTAAATTAATTTAATTAAATTATAATCAAGGCGTTCCAAAAATCAATATGATTAGGCAATAAAGATGATTTCCTTCGTCGATGATCGTGTGACGTCATTGTTTCATTGGCTTCGATAAAGCGCGGTGAGAAATTTTTCAGAATCTTACCGCAACGATTTTGCGCCTCCACAAATTCACGAACAAAGCGCGCGCATCGTCGATAATACAATCTGCAAAACGTTCTTGTTTTTTCGTGAACGTCGCGTATTTCGCGTTATACATTTTACGATGCTCACCGCGGTCAAAAATTGAGAGTGGGAAAATATAGAGAGTGACGTCATTATACGGCGAACACGAGCGAAATTCCCACCTTCGGCGACAACTCTATTCAACTTCTTCGTCCTTTTTGCCGCCTTATTTTTCTTCCCCTCTCTTCTCTTCATCGCTTTGCCGCACTTTTTGCCTCGCAGTTTTATCGTCATACCATAATTTCCTTCCCTACCCCGCGACTCTCCGTTCGAGGCGGATTCCCCGATCGCCAATAAAATTCTTCGATTCATCGATCCGTCCAATCCGAGCGTAAGTCGGATGGCGAATCGACGGGGGACTCGAGAGGCTTCACGATCTCTCTGGACAACTAAACTCCGCGTTTGTTTGTAATTTTTTTTGAATATATAAATGGGGCGTTCCATCCCAAATCGGACAGTTTGAAAAACTTTTTTTTTTCCTCAATTTTTTTATATTTTTTAGTACCCATCAGAAGACCCTTGCTAGTAAATTTTGAGATGTTTTTCGATTATCCGTTCAAAAGATATTGAAATAACAAAAAAACCGCTTTTTTCGGTATTTTGGTCATAACTTCTTTCATAATGGTCCGAATTGAAATTTTTTTTTTAAATTTTTGTTTTTTATGGCCTTTTCAAAAAAAAATACGATCCAAATATTCGACGCGTTTTTGAATGAGTTTTTTTGAGTCTTAAACTTTAAATCGCGTCTTTAAAAGTGAGTGTATATTTTGATTTTTTTGTTTTAAATATCTATCTATTCAACAATTTTTAACACTAGTCCGATCGTGGGATTTCCATAACTACTATTTTTTTCGATTTTTTAAAAATAATTTTTTTTTTTAAATCAAAAAGTTTTACAAAAAAGTGTCAAAATAGATTCTAAACAATGAAAAAAAAATACTATAAAGTAACGAAAATTGGTATTCATAATAATTTATAGAAAGGAACAAAATTTGGATTTTTCAAAGATCGAAAAAAATATAGTAGTTATGGAAATCCCACGATCGGACTAGTCTTAAAAATTGTTGAATAGATAGATATTTGCAACAAAAAATTAAAAAAAAAATCAAAATACAGACTCACTTTTAAAAACGCTATATAAAGTTTAAAACTGCAAAAAACTCATTCAAAAACACGTCAAACATTTTTGTTGTATTTTTTTCTAAAAAGGCCATAAAAAATTAAAAATTTCAAAACAAAACTTTTAATGGGGACCATTATTACACCCAGAAAAAAGATCTAGTCGTAGGTACTATAATCGTTGATTTGATTATTTTTTAGTTGATTTAAAGAAAATTTTCTTTCCATCCAATTTTGGGCGATATTTAGTTCCACTATATTTATTTATTTCAATTCCCTGTCATCGAGAAACAGGCGTTGAAGAAAAATTCTATTCGTTGTTACTAGATACCTATTCACCCGTAATCTCATCCGATCATATCCGCAGATTTGTCAGTACCCCAAAAATCCGCCAGGTGGCTACCTCTCGCACAAGCGAACCTGCCTCTCGACGCCTATATCATTTCCAAGCTCGTCTATGTTTGATATCCTTATTTTTCAATATGGATATCTAATACATTGAACATTTTGTGGCAAAACGCAAGATGATCGAATCCCCGAAAAGGATTCCCATAAAAAAGGGTCTTTTTTCTTTTCCCTTCTGTGAAAGAAAAGACGAAACTCAACGAAATTGCAGACTTCATATGTGTAGCTATACATCCAAAGATTGAAATGTTTAAAAATATATATTGTATAAGTATTTAATAGTACATTACGATACGAGTGCGATGAAACTTTTTCTCGCACGAGTATCGTACTAAATTTGATCACACGAGTGCGTAAAGTGCCCGCTTCTCGCACGCGCAGCGAAGCGAAGCGTGCGAGAAGTGGTCACTTTACGCACGGAGTGCAATAAAAAAAATTATTCCATTTAAATACATATTTGTTCAGTTTGACATAATATTTATTAATATTAAATAAAAATTTATTAGATCGCAATATATTTTCCTAGTAGGTCGTTCAAAAAAAAAAAAAAAAAATTTCGTTGACATAAATAGAGTTATATTGGGCCGGCCTACAACTAAAAAAATGTATTTGGCTTTACTAGGATTTCGTTAAATGTACTAGATCTTTTTTCGGAGCGTAAAGAAGTTATGTCCAAAATACCGAAAAAAATCGGTTTATTGGTCTTCTGAACGAGTAATGAAAAAAATCTCAAAATTGACCAGCAAGGGTCTTTTGATGGGTAATAAAAAATATCAAAAATTTGAGGACATGAAAAAAAAAGTTTTTCGAACTGTCCGATTTGGGCTGGAATGCCCCATATATATATAGATAGGTGAGGCATAACTTTCCGACATTGGAGAGCAAAACAGAGCGTTTTCCCTCTCCAGAAACTTATCTTGGGGCCAATCTTGCGGACGCCCACTGTCTCGCTTCTAATTCGCGGGCAAAATTAACGATCTCTCTCCTTCTCTCGGGCTTTTTGCTTGTATCATATGCACAAGAAGAGTCGGAGATGGAGCTGCGAGGATCGGGAATGAGCCAACCGATCCGATCCGGTCGACCACGTCATACAGGTGAGCGCGTCGGCGTTTCTCCTTCTCTCCCTCTTTCTTGGTGTATCTTTGATACTGTATTTTGTGACGTGTCGCCTATTATACATCTATATACAGATAAATGCGTACTACATATAGATACGTGAATTGTTAGATCCTAGCTGCGTACGCCCCGGAACGATCTTGGAACGAAGAAAAACAAAAACAGCGATGGAAGGAGAAGAATAATCAATATTCCGAGTCAGCTCAACGGGTGATGAGAACGTTTGATCCGTAGAACTGTTTTTTCATCTTCGCGAAACGTTTTTCGAATTTTATTTATAATGATGTCATTTGAATTACGATGTTACAGGAAAAAGCAAGGCAAATATAGAAAAAATGGTTTTTTAACGAAAATTCATAAAAATTTTGAGTTTTTGCAGAAATTTTTGGTAGATTCGTGTTCAGGGAAAAAAAATACATCGATATAACGTTTAAAAAAAAAAAATTAAAAATAAAAAAAAATTCGCAAATTGGCCAAAATTGAACTTGTTCACTAAAATGGCTGTAATTTTTTTTCTAGATTAAGTTTCGGTTTCCGCATATGCTAATTCTCTTCGTGATCGCTTAAGCTTCAAAATGCCACCTGGTTCATGTAATTCCGATGATTTTTCAATTTTTGGCAGATTTTTTAAATTCGACCATCGACTTCTGCAATTTTTTCAAGGCTTTTCATTTTTTTCGGTGACTTTCAAACTGCTCTCGTTTCTACAAAAATTAAGTTATCGCGATGAAGCAAACGGCATTTTCTAAGTTCAGTTACAAACTTTGCGTACAAAAAAAGAAATTTTGGAATCGGTCAAACTGAAGTAAAGTTATGACCACTTGAAATTTCGCTATTTTGAGGTTTCTGAAAATGAGGCCAAAATCGAGCTAATAAGTTTTTGATGAATATTCGTAAAAATTTTGATATTTTTGAAAAAATATTGGTAGATTCGTGTTCAGGGGGAAGAAATACATCGATATAATGTTTTAAGAAAAAAATAAAAACAAAAAAAAATTCGCAAATTGGCCAAAATTGAACTTGTTCACTGAAATGGCTGTAATTTTTTTTCTAGATTAAGTTTTGGTTTCCGCATATGCTAATTCTCTTCGTGATCGCTTAAGCTTCAAAATGCCACCTGGTTCATGTAATTCCGATGATTTTTCAATTTTTGGCAGATTTTTTAAATTCGACCATCGACTTCTGCAATTTTTTCAAGGCTTTTCATTTTTTTCGGTGACTTTCAAACTGCTCTCGTTTCTACAAAAATTAAGTTATCGTGATGAAGCAAACGGCACTTTCTAAGTTCAGTTACAAACTTTGCGTACGAAAAAATAAATTTTGGAATCGGTCAAACTGAAGTAAAGTTATGACCACTTGAAATTTCGCTATTTTGAGGTTTCTGAAAATGAGGCCAAAATCGAGCTAATAAGTTTTTGATGAAAATTCGTAAAAATTTTGATATTTTTGAAAAAATATTGGTAGATTCGTGTTCAGGGGGGAAAAAATACATCGATATAAGGTTCTGAAATGATAATGAAAAAAAAAAAAAAATTTCCCAGATCGTTCAAAATTGAACTAGTTCATTAAAATGGCTGTAATTTTTTTTCCAGATTAAATTTTGGTTTCCGCATGCGCTCATTCTCTTCGCGATCGTTGTAGCTTCAAAACCTCGCTTGGTTCATGTAATTCCGATAACTTTTCAATTTTTGACAGATTTTTAAAGTTCGACCATAGATTTTTGCAAAATTTTCAATTCATCGAGCAAATGAGTTTTTAATGAAAATTCGTCCAAATTTTGATTTGTCTGAAAAACTATTGGTAGATTCATGTTCAGAGGGAAAAAACATCGATATAAGATTCTAAAAAAAAAAAAAAAATTTTTTTCGCAGATCGACCAAAATTAACTGGCCCACTAAAATAGCTGTAATTTTTTTTCTAGATGAAATTTCGGCTTCCACATGCGCTCATTCTTTTCGCAATCGTTGTAGCTTCAAAACCCCGCTGGGTTAATCATTGATAAATTAAGAGGCTTCGAAAACAACGAAGAATAACGAGGAAGCTCTTAAATTTCAAATTTTCACAATTTTGTTTCTCGCTCATTTTTTATCCGTTCAGTAACAATCGATCACCCGTTATACAAGGTTTTGCGGAGGCTGTGTCAGCTCTTAGTTGATGGAACACGCACGCAGTGGCTTTTGCGGAGGTCGAGATAGACGGAAGAAGACAAAGAGAGCGAGAGAGGACAGGAAAAAAATGAGTGAGAAAGAGAGTGATGCGTGGGTTGCACAAGTTCGCCCTTCCCGTCGAAAACACGCAAACCGAGGAGATATCAGTAGTGACTTCCACGTGAGTCTAGTCGGAGGGGGGCAAAAGGCCCGCGCGTTCCATCCCGCGCGATCGCGGCAGTTCCCGGTCGACCATCGGTCCCATTTGTTTTTCCATGACAAATCGCGAAGAGTCCGTAGATACGTTCCCATTACGTTTTCGAAAAACAAAAACCTATCGCCGGGACATAGGAAAGTGCGCGAAATCAACAGAGAGAGAGAGAGAGAGCGCGATTTGTCACGAAAGGGAGGGGGAAGCATTGGCGCGCCGCGCGACTCCCGGGCCCCGTTCGGTGGGCCTTCCCCCGCTCCCCGCGCTCGGTTCTCGCGCGTACCCCCACCCTTTTTTCTCAAACGAGGGATGTTCGCAGCTTGTCACTGACAAAGAAAAGCCACCGAAAGAGCTCTGACCTGACCTCGCGCGGAACAACAACTTTGAAGCAACAGGTGATAAAAGGTGCCATTTTTTTTCTCGCAATTATAAAGATTTCACGATACAAATCAATTCTTGCACGATTGATCGAATGTTCTTTTTTGTTTTGCACTGCAATTTATGCTTCTCAAGATATATTTATGATTATTTATGAGATTTTACATTATGATTTACACATTATTTTATCGAGAGATGAGCGCAGAAAAAAGTTGTCCCCCTTTATCTGCCTCTACGTCTCTCTCTCTCTCTCTCTCTCTCCCTCTCTCTTTCTTTTTCGATTGATTTATCGTTTTATTATAAGATTCACGCAACAAAATCCCTCTCGATCTCGCCTACTCGCGAGATATACTCACTCGATCGTCTCATGTAAACTTACATATATATATATTTTTTTTTTCGAATAAATATATATATAGGTCACTCCATGTCAAATCGACCAATAGTTGGAATCGACCCCTTTCAATTTCGATGAAATTTGGTTAGAAGTGTTCTTTTATCATAAAACGAAGTTCTACCAGAGAAATTTTTTTTTTTTTTCGATAGTTATGCAAAATTGAAAATTTCACCATTTTTTCAATTTTATTATTTTATTTAATACCTTTTATATAATACCTTGTACTGATCTTAAAAGATCCTCAAATTTTCAGAACCGTGTTTTTTGTTTTTTCAACAATATGAATTTTTGAATTTTCTGTAACAAAAAATTTTTTTTTACCTTCAAATTGAGTAAAGTTGAGCAATCATGTGATTTTGTAATTTTGAGCAGTACAAATTACATGATTGCTCAACTTTACTTGACTTAGAGGTAAAAAAAATTTTTTTTTACCAAAATTCGAAAATTCAGATAAAAAAAAAACAAAAAACGCAGTTCTGAAAATTTCAGGATCTTTTAAGACCAGTACAAGGTATCAGATTTAAAAAATCGAACCAAAAATATAATGTTGATCGTGAATTTCCACGACTTTTAAAAATTCAAAATTCTCCAAATTCATCATTTTTTAAAATTTGTATCAGAATATTTTTTGTTTCATAGCCCACAACGATTTTCTCGTAATTATAATTACTTTTCGAGATATTCAAAAAATAAATTTGAAAAACTGAATAAATTATGAGATTTTGAATTTTCGAAAAAAAATTATTTAATTTTTTTCCGTCCATAGAACTTCGTTTTGTGATAAAAGAAAACCCAAATTTCATTGAAATTGAAAGGGGTTGATTCAACTATTGGCCGATTTGACATGGTATGACCCATATATATTCGAGGTATAATAAAACCGGCCAAACACGCGGAGAGGAAACGCGCGCGTGACTCAAGCGATAAATCAATCGCGTTTGCAAACGATCATCTTGATTTTCGAGGCGGGAAAATAACAATTAGAACAGAGGTGTTCGAGTCTGTTGAATGAAAACGTGATGGCAAGCCCGAAACTATTGTACTTAAATTTTTCAAGTACTTCCTGTACTTGAAGTACTGGACTTGAAAATTTCAAGTACTTTTCTGTACTTGAAGTACTTTTTTCAAGTACAAGTATCAAGTACTTTTAAACGTGTCTTGCCGATGGTTGCATGTGCAAGGGAATATGGGTCATTCCAAGTCAAATCGACCAATATTTGGAATCAATTTCGATGAAATTTGGTCAGAAGTTTTCTTTTATCATAAAACAAAGTTCTAACAAAGGAAAAAAATTAAATTTTTTTTTTTGACAATTCAAAATTTCACAATTTGTTCAAGTTTATTTTTTAAATATTTCGAAAACTATTATAGTCACGAAAAAATCGTTCTGGGTTCGTCTTAAAGAGTATACTTGGGGTTACGAAAAAAAAATATTCCGAAATTTTTTTTTTTAATGATGAATTTGAAGAATTTTGATTGTTTCAAAATCGTGACAATTCACGATCGACATTAAATTTTTGGTTTTATTTTTTTTATATAACACCTTGTACTGATATTAAAAGATCCTGAAATTTTCAGAAATGTGTTTTTGTTTTCTTTCAAAAATATGAATTTTTCAATTTTGGTAAAACTTTTTTTTTACCTCTAATCGTAAGTTAAGTGAAGTTGATCAATCATGTAATTTTGACTGCTCAAAAGTACAAAATTACATGATTGCTCAAGTTTAGAAAAATCATATTTTTGAAACAAAAAGAACACCTTTTTGAAAATTTCAGGATCAGTACAAGGTATTATATTTAAAAAATTGAACGAAAAATTCGATGTTGATTGTGGATTTTCACGATTTTAAAAAATTCAAAATTCTCCAAATTCATCCTTTTTCAAAAAATGTTGTCGCAATGTTTTTTTTTTTCGTAGCCCCAAGTATACTCTTCAAGACGAAACAAACGATTTTTCATAATTATCATAGTTTTCAAGATATTTAGAAAAAAAAATTGAAAAATGGTTAAATTTTGTATTTTGCATAACTCTTGAAAAAAAAAATTTTAATTTTTTTTTCTTGGTAGAACTTGGTTTTATGATAAAACAAAACTTCTGACAAAATTTCATCGAAATTGAAAGTGGTCTAAAAAATTTCAAAACTTATAGCGTTTACGCTTCTTTTGTAAAAACTAAAAATTTCATAAAAATTTAATCATTCGATCGATTTTCGCCAAATTTAATAACGAACATGCTCGATAGCTATATTAGCTCTGTGTAAAGTTTCAATGCAATATCTTACAAATTGCACAAGACAAAGCGTTTAGGCTATTTTTCAAAAAATTTAAAATTTCATAAAATTTCAATCCCTCGATGGATTTTTGCCAAATTTAATAGCGAAAAACCTCGATAGCTATATTAGCTCTGTACAAAGTTTCAGTACAATATCTTAAAAATTGCACAAGTTACAGCGTTTAGGCTATTTTTCAAAAAATTCAAAATTTCATAAAATTTTAATCCCTCGATGGATTTTCGCCAAATTCAATACCAAACAACCTTAATAGCTATACTTATTCCGTACAAAGTTTGAGTGCAATATCTTGAAAATTGCAGAGATTAGAGCGTTTACGCCATTCTTGCAAAAACGAAAAAAGTCGATAAAATCTGAACACCCGTTATAAATAAAACAACATTTTTTTCATAATGAAGAGCAATTCGTGCTCGACAAGTGTGCAAAATTTTAGCTTGATATCTCGAAGCGTTTTCGTGTTATTAATTATTTACATCTAAAACTCAGGATACACACACACACACACACACACACACACACACATACACACATCCATCCGGACATTTTTTCTAAATATGATTTCTCGATGTTTTAGGACATTTTGAACATATTGGCATAAAAGTAGAGAAAAATTTTTTTTTCACGAAAACAAAGCTTCCTTCATGAGGAAGCAAAATATAATGAAATAAAATAATCTCTGTAACTTAATATTAACTATAAACTTCTTCGAAGTATTTTTGACGTGAGAAGACTATCCGCCACGTTGGGCCCTCTTTGTAGAGGTCAAATGGAAAGGGATTTACTCAAAAACAATATTAATTGGTTTTACAAAAATAGTGCACGATGAAAGATTAAAGACCAATGTTTTAATATAACACGAGGCATATTGTCGGTAGATACTTAAGTGTTAAGTAACAGAGCTTTTTCCTTAAGTGTGGCAACTATCCGGCTCTTACCCTATACCCGAGCGGAAATTTAATTCCGGCTGGGATCAGGGCCACATCAGGCGGGCCTTACAACAAGGTCTGGCACTGATCAGGTTACATATCAGGTACACATCAGGCTACATATATCAGGCTACTATCAGGAAAGTAACGCTATCATTAGCCATTTTCGGATCAGGCTCCTTATCCGGTTCTGACCGCGCACGGTTCCTAGCCTGATCAGGCCCGCCTTATCCGGTTCTGATCACGCACGGTTCCTATAACCTGATCAGGCGCCTTATCCGTTCCTGATCGCGCACGGTTATACCATCTACAAAGAGCAAGATGATGAAATCAAACTGCAAGGCAGAGTCCTGAGTGTCAAGAGGTCTATTGTTATGTACCCTTGTGATTCGTCAATATTTTGGATGTGGCAGGTAAAAGCTACCCAAAATATTGAAACATATAGCTTGAAATCATTTCATAAAAAAATGGTACTTTTCGATATCGGCCACCCACCCAGACAAAAGCTATATTGCGTATCTCTGATTCATTAATACCATTCTTCTATATTAAATTTCAACAACGTCCTGTTTTAAGAAATTTAAGATATGAGACATGAGAAAATTTTGTTTTAATAATAAAACAAACAAATTCGATTATAAATATGTAATAATGCAATAAATAAATGTGATGTACACATTTGAAAAAGTATTTTCAAATTCTTCGTTTCCTTCAATTTGTTTTATGGGTTTGTTTCTAGCTGACTTATATACCTTGCATGAAGAGGTTTTGGCGCTCGTTTGCCATTAAATAAAAAATCAACAGCCCCGATCCGGTAAATGCCAGGCTAACCTTTCTTTGATCTGATATCGCATATATATTATTTGATTTTTTACCGTGTGCGTGGTACTGACTCCTGTTCCGTCCCGGATCAGGGAAATATCAGGCTAGCCACATTATTTGGACTGAAGTTTTTTTGCCGGTCCTTACCACTACCTGATCTGTCCCTGACATGAATAATTTAAGGCTAGCCTGGCAAGTTTAATACCGTGTGTATGGTACTGACTCCTGTTCCGTCCCGGATCAGGGAAATATCAGGCTAGCCACATTATTCGGACCAAAGTTTTTTGCCGGTCCTTACCACCACCTGATCTGTCCCTGACATGAATAATTTAAGGCTAGCCTGGCAAGTTTTATACCGTGTGTATGTTACTGACTCCTGATCCGTCCCGGATCAGGGAAATATCAGGCTAGCCACATTATTCGGACCGAAGTTTTTTTGTCGGTCCTTACCACCACCTGATCTGTCCCTGACATGAATAATTTAAGGCTAGCCTGGCAAGTTTTATACCGTGTGTATGGTACTGACTCCTGTTCCGTCCCGGATCAGGGAAATATCAGGCTAGCCACATTATTCGGACCGAAGTTTTTTTGTCGGTCCTTACCACCACCTGATCTGTCCCTAACATGAATAATTTAAGGCTAGTCATTAGGCTAGCCGGATCAAATTTATGCTCGGGTAGTCCTAGGTTATAAGTATTTTAGCGTGTCTCTTTCCGTGTCTCCTGACGTCTCAATTCCAAAAGCGAGAGATTAAGAACGTGCGGAAAAGACACGCGTGAGAGTGAATCCTCCACGCCCATCGCGTGACGAGAGCTCGTTAAATATCCTCTCGATCCTTCTCTCCTTTTCTCTCTCTCTTGGTCGATTTTTAACGCCACGTGGTTCGCGCGAACCGCAGAGAAGAGTACTTATTCATTTCTCACCTTCGGCAGACTCGTTTTCACCGGACTTGTTGCATTGCATATACTTTTTTTTCTCGCCTACCAAATCACGTATAATTTTATTCGGGACATTGAAAAGATGGGAGAGTCCTTTTTGTGTTTCGGCTTTGAAAGAAATCGTATAATTCGATCTCGTGCGAGAGATTCAATGGAGAGAAGAGACGGCGAGAGAAATTTGATTCAATTCAAGTATATCATGAACGTAATTCACGTCAAACCCTCGTCGACGACGGATTCGCGTAACCCTCTCCGGCAAACACGCTCGGCAAAATAATCATCGAAGAAGCCACTCGAAATGTGTGGATATGTGTATGGGTCATTCCACGTAAAATTGACCAACTGTTGGAATCGACCCCTTTCAATTTCGATGAAATTTAGTCAGAAGTTTTCTATCGTCATGAAACAAAGTTCTACCAAAGGAAAAAAAATCAAAAATTTGTTTTCGTAAGTTATGCAAGATTCAAAATTTCAGCATTTTTTCAATTTTTCAAGTTTCTGTTTCAAATATCTCGAAAACTGCTACGAAAAAATCGTTCTGGTCTTGTTTCAAAGAGTATACTTTGGGCGACGAAAAAAAAAATTCCGAAACAAAATTTTGATAAATGATGATTTTGGAAAATTTTGAATTTTCAAAAATCGTAAGAATCCACAATCCACATTCAATTTTTGGTTCAATTTTTTTGGATATAATTCTGATCTCAAAAGATCCTGAAATTTGCAGAACGGTGTTTTTTTTTATTTCAAAAATTTTTGAATTTTGGTAAACAAATTTTTTTTTTCCCCTCTAAGTTAAGTAAAATTAAGCAATCATGTAATTTTGTAATTTTGTAATTTTGAGCAGTAAAAATTACACGATTGCTTAACTTTACTCAACTTACAGGTGAAAAAAATTTTTTTTTTAATCAAAATTCAAAAATTCATATTTTTGAAAAAAAAAATTACGAACACCTCTCTGAAAATTTCAGAATCTTTTGAGATCAGCACAAGATATTAAATAAAAAAAATTGAACCATAAATTGAATGTTGATCGTGGATTTTCACGATTTTTTTAAATTCAAAATTCTCCAAATTCATCATTTTTAAAAAATTTTTTCGCAGTATTTTTTTTTTCGTAGCCCCAAGTATACTCTTCAAGATTAGCCCAGAACGATTTTTTCGTAAATACAATAATTTTCGAGATATTTAAAAAATAAATTTTCAAAATTGAAAAAAAAGGTGAACTTTGAATTTTCAAAATTTTTTTAAAATTTCTTTCCTCTGGTAAAACTTCGTTTTATGATGAAAGAAAACTTCTGACCAAATTTCATCGAAATTGAGAGGGTTCGATTCCGACAATTGGTCGATTTGACATGGAATGACCCACACATATTATTATTATATATAGTCAAGATTGAATACGACACACTTGTTAATATCGTATATATTCTCGTTTGATCGTCGGTAACAATCTCGTTCGCGATTGAAATTCGTCGTCGATTAATTTCGTCTCGCCCGGCTGGGACTCATTTTTCGGTTTTCTTCTTCTTGTTTTTTTTTTTTTTAATTTTTTTATTTGACACCGCACGATATCTGCGAGCAATGTTTGTACATATTGCGCGGTAGTTTTTGACATCAGTGGGCCAACGAGAGGAGAGAAGACGACAAATATAGATAAATAATGCAGCGGCTGGGAGGAATCAGTCGAGATGCAAAATTGCTCCACGGGTGATCGAAGAAATTTATTAATGTTCCAGAGAGAGAAGGAGGGAGTTCATTGTATCGTTTTTCTGGTGCAGCAAGGGTACATCGAGAGCAACATATTGAGCACGATGTACTTTTTCTCTTTGAGGCTTCCCTTTTGCTCGCTTGCAATATTTATTCACTTCGAAATGTCATCAACGATTTTCGGGGTCAGACAGTCCCATATGAGGGGGCCTCACCGTAGCGAAAGTATAATTCTTACTCTTTCTTTCTCTCTTTATTCTCATCTCTTTATTGTGCATTTCACTCGAGAATGCACAAAATATTCGAATATGAAATTGCTGAAAAGAAAATTTCAAAATATTGTTGGGGGAAAGCCATTGTCAATGTTTGAGGTTTTTTTTTTGCGGGCATAACTATAATTGTTAGGGGATCAGGTTATTGTTATTTCATTAAGAATATACCGTAAAACGGGTCTACTTTGACTTTGGAGGTTACTTTGTTGCTTTTTGGGGCTACTTTGACTTTGGGGGTTACTTTGCTGCTTTTTGGGACTACTTTGACTTTGGGGGTTACTTTGTTGCTTTTTGGGGCTACTTTGGACGAGCAGCAAAATACGGTAAAAACGTGTGCGCAGTGAACCCTCGTGACCTTGTGGGGCGGGAGGGGGTGTGGGGAGGGGGTAGAAGAGGGAAAAAAGTCATTCATAAACCAGGTACACAGATATGTGTAACAAGCCAAGATGTCCGAACAATCGATGATGCCATTCGCATGTAGGGAATAAAGAAGGGCAAGAAGAATGACTCCAACCTCTGTTACATCTGTAAGGCCCGAATTTCAAGTCACAAGTCCCACTCTAAGATCAAACTTTCCATGGAACTCAAGTTGGAACTTAAGATCGAACTTAAGTTCCAATTTAAGATGAATCGTAAGTTGAACTAAAGTGCTATTATAAGTTCATACTTAAGTCCAAACTTTAGTGCGACCTTCAGATCGATCTTACGTTCAAATTTAAATTTGGTTTGAAGTTCGAACTTAAGATCCATCTTGAGCTTAAGCTTAAGTTTCATCGTACTCAATTATTTTCACAACTAATTTAAAATAACACGGTTGAGGGAGGCGATGAAAGAAGTTTGATCGAACTTAAGTTCATGCTCAAGATGGATCTCAAGGTCAAACCTCAAACCCAATTTGCGTTTGAACTTAAGATCGATTTGATGTTCGCATTAAAGTTTAAACATTAGTATGAACTTATAATGATACTTAAGTTCAAACTTAAAATTCATCTTAAATTTGAACTTAAGTTCGATCTAAAATTCAAATTTGAGTTCAATAGAAAGTTTGATCTCAAGTTTGATCTTAAAAACTTTTAAAATTCGGGCCTAAGTATTTGGTATTTTTATGTAAAATATTTCTTCAATAGAAATGACGAATTCATTGTCAAAAATCGTTGTTTTTCATTTAATTTCATGTATAATGTATAAAATATTATTGTTTTTATCAAAATTATGTCAAAGCTGCATTTACGATGTGGATCTTTGACTTAAGTTGCATTTCAATGCCTCTCCAAAGTAGTCCCACACTCGGGGTTACTTTGGCTTTTTTTTTTCTAAATATATCAAATTGTGAGGGTCTAGTGGGGCTTGCTATTGTTATACATTTTATAGCCAAAGGACACATTGTTCTGTTCGAGCAAAAAAAATTTAATTTTGGACGTTAAAAAAAAGTTACGACCAAAAAACTTCCGAAACACGAACAAAGTAGCCCCGTTTTACAGTATTTAACTCATTCTATAAAAAATTTTGTTAAATTTTTTTGAAAATTAACAGAGATATCGATATTTTAATCACAAAAAAGACATTTCCTCTTCAGTGTCTCATTGAAATCTCATTGAAATAATTTTGGTGAAGGATTATTCGAAAATTTGAAAACATATCTCAACATCTATACGAGATATCGTTATGTGTAGCTTTTTTTCGATTATTTACAAAATGGCGATAAATCGGATGTTTTTTTCAATTTTAAGGTTCTCTTTTTTATTCAAGCAGATTTTAAAAATAGTAATTATCAACATTTTTTAAATTGGCTACGGACAGGCTTAGCCACTGCAATTACAAATATTTAAAAAAAAACGAAAATCGGTTCACAAGTTTTTGATTTTTAAAAAAATTTAGTTTTTCCCTTTTTTGCTGGTATAAGTTATGCATTATGGTCGCACCTCTTGCTCTCACTAAAATGACTGTAACTCAGTCAATTCCCAAAATTTCAACTCATAATTTTATCCACATGTTTCCAAAAGTATAAACTATAAAAAGGTGCAAAAAAAAAATGTAATATTCACGGTGACTCAATTCCAAAATTTCAACTCATAATTTTATCCACATCTTTCCAAAAGTATAAACTTTAAAAAGATGCAAAAAAAAAAATTTATTTTCACAGCGACTCCCCTCCTTAATTCAATCAATTATTTGCAAGATTTTGAAAAATTAATAATTGACAACTTTGAAGTAATTCTTTAACGTCTGAAAAATATAGTTTATGTTTCATGAAGAATACTTCGCGCCACAATTAATTGCAATTGTTTCGTCGAAAAACCTTTTTCAATAATTTCTGTAAATAACTTTTTTTTTATGGGAAAAAAAGTTTGAAAAATAATATTTTTTTTATGGGGACAGAAAATCAATTTTGTTTGTGCAACACTCGCAGCCATGACCACCAATTCGATTTTTATAGCATTTTTTTTCAAATCGTCCGAAGACATATTTCACGATATTATTGCTCAATGCGATTTGTGTTTTTTTGTATCTTTGTGGGCCCTGGACACAGGTTTTTTTTTGCGGGAGTCGGTCCGGTGTTCCCGGATGACTTTCGTCGATTTTGCGTACCGGGAGCAAACTTTTATCGTACGTTGTATATCTCCTTTGTTTCGATCACCGGTTGAAAGCGCGGTCAAGAGAGAAGCCCCATACACGTCGTAAATTCAAGCGAAGTAACGAACCCGACTGTCGAAAGCGAGAGAGACTTTGAATAAGGTACGAGCGTCCGGGGCGACGCGCTTCTTGCGCTCCTCTTCCTTCACATTTTCAATTTTTTTTTTGTATTATTATTTATTCTCTTTCCACAGAGGAGAGGGGGCAAAATGGACCCCATAAGAAGATAACGCAGTAAATTCGTTGCTTTTCACGTAAAAATTCGATTTTTATCGATAAAATTGCGCGTGGACCGAAAAAAAAATTGGGAGGGGCAAAATGGACACCGCTTAAAAATTTTGTTTCATTTTTGCACTTGAATTCTTGGCAAAATTCAGTTTTATTCGTATTCCCATTATCTTACATCTTTTTTTATCCAATTTTTTTTCAATCTTCTTTTATCCAATCCCATCAGAGTATGTTGAGGTGTTTTATTTTTTATTTTTTGCGGTGAGAATGTGAATAAAAAAAAATTTCCAACCTTTCATAAGCAATTGTCATGAAAATATCAAAATCTACATCTGATTTTGCGTGGATGAGAAAATTTAGGTATATCGACGCCAATTATAATAATAATTCGCTCGTACTCAAATTTTTGAAATTTTTTTGAAAATTTTGCAGGTGTCTATTTTGCCTCCACTGGCCATTTCGCCTCCCCCCTCCCCCCTCCTCTGTACATGCCTACTTTATATTTCTTCTCTTCAAATATTATTTTCTCTCTGATGGAAGTCAGAGAGAAAGAGAGGAAGGGGAGGAAGAGGGTTGGAGAGGACCCGCTTTTTTCGTGCGTAGGGGGTGAGTGTCGTAAATCAAACGGCAAAAAATATAAACTCTTCCCGAAACGTGCGTTACACCTCGCGACTACGGGGGAAAAAAAAGAAAACGAAAAAATCAATCGCCGAAAAAAGAATAGAGAACGATAAATTCCGGGCAAATCAGCCGGCGGCGGCGGCGGCGGGGATGGAAAAATTGAGAGAAGAGAATGAAAAATATGAATGTAGCTCGGCTAATTAACCGGAAGATTCTTACGCGTGTCGCAATTGAGAAAAAAAGTGAGGGCCGGCTTAAGGAGCAAAAAAGGACGATGAGATGCGGGGACGAGTACAGTCCCAGCCAAAAATTGTATTCGATTGAAATTGTCGTACTTCGTGATACGATAAAAATCTGAAAAAATTCAGCAATATTTAGCACGCCATAAACAACAATTATCAACAATAATATTGCCCAAAAGTTATTAATAAATTGTTTAAATAAATAATTATTCAACAATTTTTCGGTAAGTTCTTTTTTTTCTTAAACAAATCGAATGCGTTAATTTTTCTGAACGCATATGAATTTTTTAAGAATTTTCTCTATTTCAAAATGTTATAAAAAACATTCTGAAATACCAACAAAAAATAGGCCAAAAATACCTAAATACAGTCATTCTAAAAATTTCAAGTCGAATTTCAAAATAGAGAGAAAATTCTGAAAAAAATCATGTGCGTTCAGAAAAAATAATGCTGTCGATTTGTTTAAGAAAAAAAAACAACTTACCGAAAAATAGTTGAATAATTATTTGCTTAAACAATTTATTAATAACTTTTGTGCAAAATTATTATCGATAATTGTTGTTTATGGCGTACCAAATGTTGCTGAATTTTTTCAGATTTTTATTGTATCACGAAGTACAGAAATTTCAATCGGATAATTTTTGGCCAGGACTGTACATCCTTAAGGATAAATCATGAGTGCGTAAATTAAAGTTAAATGCTCTCGTACGTGTGTCTGTGTCTCCGCCATCTTTCCCAAACTCTCCTCTTCTCTCTCTCTCTCTCTCTCTCTCTCTCTCTCTCTCTCTCTCTCCCTCTCTCTCTCTCTCTCTCGCTCGTACCGAGATTTGAATTATCGAGTGGAAGGTTCTCCTCTGGACGTCCCATTGCTACTGGCTTCACCTCTCTTTGGTTGCGCTCGTAAATTAAGAAAGAACGACAAATTGTGTCGGTATGAAATTGAAGTAAAATGAAGTACCGTCGAGCCTCCTTCCCGAAGGATAGTTGGTTATAAAAAGAAGAAAAACCTTTCGGCTTTCGATATGCAAATTGATCACGGTCATTATCCTTATCAGAGTTGGGCAAAGTACTTGAAAGTACTTCAAGTATCAAGTACAAAGTACCGTAGGTATACTTGAAGTATCAAGTACCGGTGGTACTTGAAGTACAAAGTACTTGTTACTTGCAAGTACTCGTCAAGACGAGTACTTGAAGTACAAGTACTTGAAAAAATCAAGTAGCAGTATCCAGTACTTTTCAAGTTTTCGGGTACGTCTCGTAAATTCTGGTATTTGGCTCATTCCATGTCAAATTGACCAAGAGTTGGAATCGACCACTTTCAATTTCGATGAAATTTATTCAGTTTTGTTTTATCATAAAACCAAGTTCTACCAAGGAAAATTTTTTTTTTTTTTTTAAATTATGCAAAATTCAAAATTTAACCATTTTTCAATTTTTCTTCTAAATATCTTGAAAACTATGATAGTTATGAAAAATCATTTGTTTCGTCTTGAAGAGTATACTTGGGGCTACGAAAAAAAAATATTGCGACAAAATTTTTTGAAAAACATGAATTTGGAGAATTTTGATCTTTTTAAAATCGTGAAAATCCACAATTAACGTCGAATTTTTTGTTCAATTTTTTAAATATAATACCTTGTACTGATTTGAAAAGATCCTGAGATTTTCAGAAACGTGTTTTTTTTTTGTTTCAAAAATATGAAATTTTTTAAGTCGAGCAATCGTGTAATTTTGTAATTTTGAGCACTAAAATTAAATGATTTATCAACTTCACTTAACTTAGAGGTAAAAAAAAAAGTTTTACCAAAATTCAAAAATTCACATTTTTGAAACAAAAAAAAACACATTTTCGAAAATTTCAGGATCTTTTAATATCAGTACAAGGTGTTATATAAAAAAAATAAAACCAAAAATTCAATGTAGATCGTGGATTTTCACGATTTTGAAAAATTAAAAATTCTCCAAATTCATCATTTTTCAAAAATTTGTTTCGGAATATTTTTTTTTCGTAATCCCAAGTATACTCTTTAAGCCGAACCCAGAACGTTTTTTTCGTAACTATAATAGTTTTCGAAATATTTAAAAAGTAAACTTGAAAAAATGGTGAAATTTTGAATTTTCGAAAAAAATATTTAATTTTTTCCTTTTGTCAGAACATTGTTTTATGATAAAAGAAAACTTCTGACCAAATTTCATCGAAATTGAAAGGGATCGATTCCAAATATCGGTCGATTTAGCACGGAATGACCCATATTCAAAGGCTTTGCACATGCGATCAACAGCAAGACACATTCAAAAGTACTCGATACTTGTACTTGAAAAAAGTACTTCAAGTACAGAAAAATACTTGAAATTTTCAAGTACAGTACTTCAAGTGCAGGAAGTACTTGAAAAATTTAAGTACAATACTTGAAGTACTTTTCAAGTACTTTTTACCTGCAATTACTGTGCTTCAAGTACCTGCAAGTACCGAGTACTTTCAAGTACTGCCCAGCTCTGATCCTTGTTTTGTCGTTCTTTAAAAAAAAAAAAAAGAAAAAACCATGATTCAACTTTGACGGGATTTTTAGCTAATCGAAGCAATTTGAATTTTGGGACCGCGAACGTTGCGGCGTTTCTCTCGCGGATTTTCCATTAATTCGTTCGGACAAAAGAATACGAGCGATTCCACTATTGTTTATAGCGATAAAATGCCTCTTCCGAGCAATCATGGGAGAATAATGATGGCGGAGAGGGGCACATCTGGCCGCGTGGGAAGATCGCGCTCCCATTCCTGGATTCTCGTCGCGCGCTCTCAAAACGATGCTGCATGCGATACTATAAAGTCTGCACACATCGGAGAGTAGCTCACGCGGGTTTCTCTATTTATGCGAAATTGCCGCGTACAGAAAGAGAGAAAGAGCTTTTGTACAGTCACATTTTACTTATCATATTAAACTCGTCTTCTTGTGTAAAGCGGCGCGCGGAAAAAGAGATTTAAGATTCGAGCACGTAGATTATATATAAAAAAAAAAAAAAAAAAAAAAAAAAAAAAAAAAAAAAAAAAAACGACCGGAGTCCATGTAATTCGCTCGTGGAATTACAAATTTCGGAGCACATCTTCGCTGCGTCTCATGTGCAATCCTTGTCGCAACTTTTTTTTTCTTCATTATTCAACGTTTTGCTAAACAACCGAAATGAATACTTGATTATCTTTTTTCCATAAATTAAAATCCCTTTTTAAGCTTTTAATTTTTTTCTAATTATTAAAATGAGAAAAAGCACAAGCTTTTTTTCCTCCGTTAATGAAAACAGAGATGAAGGTACTGCAATCAACTACAAACGATTTTGAATGGGAATCAACCGGGAAATTTGATTTTTTTTAAAAATAGGGTGCGGACATTTTTTCAAGTCTCCTTAATTTTGTTTTGGAGCAACTACGGAAGAAATTTTTGTTATAATCAACTTACATACAAAATAGTACTAAGAAAAAATAAAGCTGGCCGAAAAAAGCGATTTATCAAATTTTTTTTTCTGGAAAGACATTTTGATTTATCAACGTAAGTATTTATGTACATATTTTTGTAACTCTTAACTTTATTTTGAAATTTTTTTTTTTTGAAACGTGATGGGAGGATCCATTAACCATAAAAATTGAATGGTTAATAGAAATTATCTTCATTAACCGTTAAAATTATATTTCCATTAACCATTAAATGTTAATGGTTAATGAAAATGCAATTGCATTAAAAAAAAGTAATGCATTATTTGCAACCCTGCCCATTACAATGTAGTGTATAATAGAAACAATTTCCATTACCCATTGCAATGTAATGTGTAATGGACAAAAGTTTGATTGCAATTCTGGGAATGAGAAAATATAGATGAATAAATTATTGCAATTCTGCATTACATTTTATTGACTTAGGGCTTAGATTTCAGGCACCTTAAATTCTAAAAAGCATCTTTATTATAATTATAAAAAGCATCTATATTATTATTGCAATGTAATGTGTAATGGACAAAACTTTGATCTCAATTTTGGGAATGGAAACATTAGATGAATAAATTATTGCAATTTTGCATTACATTTTATTGACTTAGGACTTGGTCTAAAAGTTGATTCTAAAAATCTAAGCCCCAAGTCAATAAAATGTAATGCAAAACTGCAATAATTAATTCATCTATATTTTTCCATTCCCAAAATTGCAATTAAAGTTTTGTCCATTACACATTACATTGCAATGGGTAATGAAAATTTTTTCTATTACACAATACATTGTAATGGGCAGGGTTGCGAATAATGCATTACTTTTTTAATGCAATTGCATTTGAATGGATAATGAAAATAATTTCCATTAACCATTAAATTTTAATGGTCAATGAAAATAATCTCCATTAACCATTAAATTTTAATGGTTAATGAAAATAATTTCCATTAACCATTAAATTTCAATGGTTAATGAAAATAATTTCCATTAACCATTAAATGTTAATGGTTAATGAAAATAATTTCCATTAACCATTAAATTTTAATGGTTAATGAAACAATTTCCATTAACCATTACATTTTAATGTTTAGTGAAAATAATTTCCATTAACCATTAAATTTTAATGGTCAATGAAAATAATCTCCATTAACCATTAAATTTTGATGGTTAGTGAAAATAATTTCCACTAACCATTAAATTTTAATGGCTAATGGTTAATGAATATGCAAATGCATTAAAAAAAAAGTAATGCATTATTTGCAATCCTGGTATGTACTTAGATATATCCACATTACAAAAATGGACTTTCAAAAAAATCAATATTTCGAAAATCCTGATTGCGTGTAACTCCTTAAAAAAGTAGCCTCCTTCCTTCAATTTTATTATTCAAGAATCTCCGTGTCTCTTTCTTCGTTCGAGGCCGAATTTGACAATTCTAAATTCACGTTCTCGTTGAATTATCGCCATAAACGTAAAAAGCGTTTCTTCGAGAAAGAAAAAGGAAAAAAAAGAGCGAGGGAGACCGAGCTAATGAGTGCACCATTTGCCAAGTCCATCGAGCCAATGACTAAGACAACGTGCCGTGTAATCTTGCGTTTGTAATTGGCGCTGTTTGTCCAAGAGAATCGACGGATGTATAGAGATATGACGTCGAGACTCGCGGGAGTCCCTCGAGCGATCTATAGTGATCTATAGATCGGACGCGTTCGCTTCGTTGCAGCGGCGAAACTCCATCGAGAACGTCCCCCCTCGCCTAACGATGATCTCTCATCCCTCCCCACCAATCGGGTCCCTCTTCGCCAAAGATCGTAAATCAGACGACGGGAATTACGAAGCAGGGATCGTTTATAAATAACCAATTAGAAACACCTGTACGTCTATCGCGCTCTCCTTCGATCTCCCTCTGCATCGAATCCGTCATTATATGCTCCCCATATATACATATGTATGTGGTTATATATATATATATATATATATATATATATATATATATATATATATATATATATATATGTAATTCCAATAAACACAAGAAACATGAAGGCTTTGTAACTCGAGGAAAAAAGAGGTACATACAAACATGAGGAAGAAAAAAGATGTATGAGGAGAAGGTGGGGTAAAATGGCCACGATAAGGGGATATTAAATTTTGAGTCTTTCGAAAATTAAATTTTTGTATAAATAAATGATTTCTTTCTTTTCTAGGTCTTGCAAATGAACTTGAAAGTGGGTTTTACTACACCTTTTTTTTTACACTATGAGAATGACCACTTTTTCAACTCTTCAGATGAAATTTTCCTAAAAATGTGATTATCTACACTGTAAAAAATAGTATTAAATTTAATATACAAAAATATATGAAATTTCAATAACAAGTATGCGAACTGGAAATTAATATGATTGGGAAATTAACAATTTCATATTAAATTTAATATTTGTATATTAAAATTAAAAGAGTGAACATTGAAAATTAATATCCCCGTATATGAAAATGGTTTTTGTACACTGAGAAAAAAAATGTTTGAATGAACAAAATCTGCAGTGAAATACGTTCAACTAGACATTTAGTTAGTACAATTCAACATTTTTGTGCCTGAATAATATTTTAGTCAGCCGAAGCGCAGAATTGTTCAAAAAACTTATTATTTAGTTAGACCAAATGAATATCTAGTTAAACGTATTTGACTGCAGATTTTGTTCATTCAAACATTCTTTTTTCTCAGCTTATACTTTTTCGCAATTTCAAGATACACTATTGAAAATTAATACACTTATTTCTTAAAATTCCAATCAATCACTGAAAAAAAATGTTTTCAAACATTTTATAAAAAAAAAAATACTTACGAGAGGGTCACGGTTTTTTTCGAACAATTTCAAGGGTTTCCATAACTAATGAAGGGTCAGGGGCTCCGAAATTAAGTTATGAGGGGTCACGCAACTTATGAGGGCTCAGGAATGCTGGAATTAAGTTTTGCTCGGCTTTACGTAACCTACGAGGGATCAGGGGTCGCGAAATTAAGTTACGAGAGGTAACTTAAGTTACGGGGGGTCACTTGAGTTACGAGGGGTCGGGTATTCAGGAACAAAGTTTTGAGAGTACATCATTCATATATCACACAAGTAGAGGGAGTTCATGAGTAGTCGGTAGCGTAATAGGTAGCGTGTTAGGTAGTTAGGTACGATAGGTGGGATAGTAGGTAGGGTCGAGAGTTCAAATCCCGGACGGAGAGAGCAATTAGATCGGCCAATTCGCGCAGATTTTTTTTTCTATGTATCTTTTTTTGGGATCAGTAAACTACGCATATTAAAATATTTTGCAAGGGCTATATATTTATTATAACACGTTCAACAACAATTAATTCCAGTTACGGTAACATAATTTTCATAACATGAATATGAAAGATCAGACATGTAATGTAAAATTAATATACAAAAGAATATTAATTTTCATATCTTTTTTCATGATTCTGCTTTAAAAATCATACTGTGCAATGGAATTTTAATCTGGTATATTAAAATTAATATACCGTATATGCATAAAAACTACATATTTTTTTTATCAAATTTAATACAAAAATTTTTTACATCGTCGATTTGGTTTAGATTTAGGGAGTCTATTTTGGAATATCAATTATGTTAATTATTAATAATGATCTTAATGTCATTATGTTAATAATTTCCTAATTCTCTAGATTTTGGGATTTTCAGTGTTTCTTTCATAATTTTCTAGAACATTATTTTGCTCCCCGCTGGTCATATTGCCCCACAATTTCCTGCATGTAGGATGTTGTATATAGATATAGAAAGTTGAATACTGTTTATTCGCTAGATGTGTGTAACGACATCCTGACCGCGAATCGTACGTCTCGTGTCATAGCGCATCGCATCTTCCTCGTCTATGCGATGTCCGGGGTACATGAAGAGGGTTTCAGAGGAGAGGGGACGCAAAAAGCCAGCTGAATTAATGAAAACGTCAGGTTCCCACGCATAAGCGTTCACGAGCTTCGAGTTCTTCGATATTGTACATATATATATACATTTGTATCCAAGCATCTCCAGGAGAATCAGTAGCACACGTTTGCCGCTAATCCCGAGTCCTTTTTTCCTATGACGTAGCACACACCACCTGCGCCAACTTCTTATTTCCAGCGTGGCTCACGCTTTTGCAAAGAGATACAGAAAGAGAGAGAGAGACCCCGATTCTCTTTGCTTCTGCTCCTTTTGCTCGTTCTCCTTCACCCTTTTACCGTTGTTTCGACGACTTTATAGCCAGTGTCTTCTCCCTCCGACGCAAGAAAGGAAGAGAGAGAGAGAGACCTTTTAGCCAAGCTGGATAATTTTGCTATGCGCTCCACATGCTGATGCAACGTCGGGGATCTTTTTCACATCCGGACTACTCTAGATTCATACTGAGTGACACGTGTCCTTTTTCCTCGTCGAACTGTTTCAGCATTGTTTGGGAAACTTCAAGATGACGACAGTGAGCGTGAATAATCAAGGAAGTCTGGTGCTGAATAATACGATATCAATAAAGCTGGGCAGAAAACAGTTAATTCGTTGATTAACGAAGTTAACATATTGCTTAACGATTAAACTTTTAAGTTGAATTAAAGAATTATTAACGGTCTTCTTGACTTCCGTTACATTGAACTTCCGTTAACTGTAGTACGTTACATTAGTTATTGACGAGATTTTGTTTGTTGAATTGCGCGCAAACGAACAGGACAGTGTTGGCATTAGCGGAAGTTGCAGCAATGAAGAAGATTATTTTTTGGTAAGTTTAGAATTTGGTAAGAAGTTGGCGGGACTTTAAGTCAAAAGACTCTCTTTCAGATGCTGCCTTTTTAGGTGAACCAGTTTTGATAAATCTCTTCGATGGATTTTTAAAAACTGGTGTTCCAGTGCTGCGGTAGAATGTCTTTTTTCTACAGGAAAATATATATTTTACGGGCTAAACGATCATCATTCTCGGATGATAATTTTAATATCCTAATGTTTATGAAGGGAAACATGCGTGTAATGCTAAATGAGTAGGAATCTAGGAATAATAGATTGCCATTGTTAATGTAACCTATATACACTCCTGGAAAAATTAAGGATCAAAAAAAATTCCTGAATTTTTAGTGATTTAAAAAAATGCTGTATCTCAGTGAAAAAAGGTCGTAACGAGGTCGAAAAAAAACATTTTTGAAGCTTCAAGTTTCTAGTTTTGAGATCTTTCAGCGGAAATTTTTTCGAAGCTACAGATTCAAGGCAATCCTAAGAAATAGTGTAGAAAAAAATGTTGCAAATTTATTTTACTTTTTTGTTTAGCTGCACTGACTTGGAAAAAAAATTTCCAGCTAAACCATTGCATGGACCGGATAGTTTGTTTATTCGGCTTCAATTTGGTTTTTCTTGGACCTTGATACAACCATTTTTCACTGAGATACAGCATTTTTAAAAACCACTAAAAATTTAGGACATTTTTTTGATTCCCTAATTGTTTCCAGTAGTGTATGATTCTGTATTTTCTTTCTAAAAACACCAAACACTTGATCTACCGAATTTTTTATTTACCTGTGTATTATCTTTAATATATAATACTGAAACATCGATACAACTTCTGAGTGGTTAACTTTTAACCGATAACTTTAACTTGCGTTAAATTTACAAAAAGTTAACGATTTAATGATTATCGAAGTCAACTTTTTGAGTAGCGAATTAACGATTAGCGATTTAAACTTTTGGATTAACTTTGCTCACCTTTGGATATCAATCATTTTTATTGGCAATTATTATAATCGATTGCCGCTCTAGTCGATGAGTTGAAAAATCCATTTGACGTTTCTGAGGCTCGAGTGGAAAATTTTGTATTCTCCGAAGAATTCATCAGTTGCATGCATTTCGACGGCAGTATGGAAGAACGTGCTATCTCAAATTGTGCTAGAAGAACGTGCTATCTCAAATTGTGCTAGAAGAACGTGCTATCTCAAATTGTGCTAAAAGAACGTGCTATTCCAATTTGTGCTAGAAGAACGTGCTATCTCAAATTATGAGAGAAGAAGGTGGTATCTCCAATTGTGATCAATTGAAGTTATCACCTTCTCTCATAATTTGAGATAGCACGTTCTTCTAGCACAATTTGAGATAGCACGTTCTTCTAGCACAATTGCTAGCACAAAGAACGTGCTATCTCAAATTGTGCTAGAAGAACGTGCTATCTCAAATTGTGCTAGAAGAACGTGCTATCTCAAATTGTGCTAGAAGAACGTGCTATCTCAAATTGTGCTAAAAGAACGTGCTATTCCAATTTGTGCTAGAAGAACGTGCTATCTCAAATTATGAGAGAAGAAGGTGGTATCTCCAATTGTAATCAATTGGAGTTACCACCTTCTCTCATAATTTGAGATAGCACGTTCTTCTAGCACAATTTGAGATAGCACGTTTTTCTAGCACAATTTGAAATAGCACGTTCTTCTAGCACAATTTGAGATAGCACGTTCTTCCATACTGCCGTCGATTTGTTCACCAAATAGGAGATTAAGGATGTTGAGTCCCTATGAAATCTTTTAATGTCAATTGTTCAATAAATAGCTTCTTAATCGTCGTGAAATTTTTACACGACCGCCTGAATACATCATGTAAAAACATATTGAATTTTCAGAATGCTATCATCATTACATCAAACTCCTTAAGGGTTAAAATGAAAAATGATGAGAAAATTCCGAAAATTTGGTATGTTTTTGTATGAAGTATTTAAGAGGTCGTGTAAAAATTTCACGACGATTAGGCAGCTCGTTGTTAAAATATTAACATTTTGTTGAGAACAATTTTTTAAACAAATAAAAAAATATATATCAATAAACTTCGTTTTGTTTCCGTTGCTTTCAATACAGTGCAGATATTAAAAAATTGAGAGGTCAAAAAAAAACTTATCGCAAAGTTACATCAGATTCCGTAAGACTACATTTAATTTAATTTAATTTGTTAATGTTAATTGTTCGATAACGAGCTTCCTAATCGTCGTGAAATTTTTACACGCCTTCTTAAATAATTCATCCAAAAACATACCAAATTTTCAGAGTTTTCTCATCATTTGCGATTTGGGACTCAACATCCTTAAAAGGCTCATCGCGCTTTTTAGATCGCCAAATTAATGTGCAATGTGTTCAACATTCCCATTCGACGTATCTCGGATCTGCAAAAGGTCCATTTCAAATAAATGGACCACGTCAGAACTGCCAATGTCACTATTAAGGTTTGATCCTCATGATATCTAACCCGAGAGAGGAGGAAGCAAACGCATCTTTGGCTTACAGTCCACTGATCAAAAGCCTTTCTCTCTCTCTCTTTCTCAATCTTTCTCTGCCTCGAACGGCGGGGTACTGCGTCTTGTAGCTGCGATTCGCGGTGGCAATGTCGCCAATTTTTTTTCTCTCCTCTCTTCTTATAAAATCCACCGGCGATATTGCCGAGGAGCGACGAACACGCACGCGCAAGCACGCACGGGCGTGTAGATGCGAAAACGCGCGGGATTTCTTCACGTGTCTTGACATATATATATATAGCCAATACGAATCGATGTACACGTATAAATACGTGCGAGCTTCCGACCGAGGCTGTGGGAGAGACCTTTTCGTGCGAGTATTCGCGCAGAGAAAAGTTTCACCGCTATGAGAGAAAGAGAGAGAGAGAGAGAGGAAAGGAGGAGAGATCGAAGAGGGCCCGAAACGCCGGTGAACGAAAAACACGAGCAAGGGACCCCGCGGGGCCACGCCGTCGAGGGTGCAAGAAACTTTGAAAACGAGAGACCCAACTTTCATCGGCAAAGAAACCTGTATACCTTCCACATGTACACTGTTGTCCAAAAGTTTGGAAACCCTTGCCACGATTTCGCGCCGCACAAAAAGTTTCAGTGCTCTTTTAAAAATGAAGCTATTTCAACAAGCGGCGTTTCAAAGGAGACAAACAGGATGTTAAGCAACTAGATAACCTGACTAGGTTCGCCGTGTAGAGCGCGCCAAGACAAAAAATTAGCTTTTTTTTAAAGTGTTGTACGATAAAAATTGGCTTAGTTATTAATGTTTTTAAAGTTGACCAATGACGGCTAGAATCTAGGAGAAATGCCGCTGGTGGGGGTTTCTCCCGCCACGCCTACCGTTACCCCCACCACGCGGCTCACCAGTAGCATTGCTCCTAGATTCGAGCTGTCATTGGTCAGCTTTAAACACGATTAACTAAGCTAATTTTTGTCATATAACAATTTTTAAAAAAGCTAATTTTTCGTCTTGGCGCGCTCTACACGGCGAACCTAGCCAGGTTATCTAGTTACTCAACACCCTATATTCAGCTTCATTTCGGTCTTTTCAAAAAATTTTATCGATTTTTTTAACCCATTACGTCCTTTGAAACGTGGTCGTTTTTTGGCTTTCTTTGGCGTTGAAATTTTGGCCCACGATCTATGGAATATTTAAAAACTGTTTTTTGCATGAAAAACTTGCGGGGGGAGAATAAGCTTCAATTTAGTTTTTTTTTAAGTTTCGTACGATTTTTTTTCGCAAAAACATTTAGATTTTTGCAAAAACCGACCTTATTTATAAAATGTAGCGTAACTCTAAATATACGGGGTTTTCGTGAAATTACCTAAAGAGTAAAAAGTTGCATAGAATTATTTTGGATTTAATGAAATTTTTCAGAATTTTTTTCAACATTTTTTTATTTTCGAAAATATCTTGACAGGAAAAATTTTCCAAAAAAAAAATTGAAAAAAACTGATTTTTTTAAATTGAATTTAGAATGATTATATGCAACTTTTTACCCTCCTCATGATTTCAAGAAAACCCAGTAGTTTTAGAGTTACGCTACATTTTATAAATATGGTCGTTTTTTGCGAAAAATTTAATATTTTTGAGAAAAAAAATCGTACGAATCTTTTAAAAAAACCAAATTAAAGCTTACAATCCCCCCCACAACTTTTTCATACGTGAAACAGTTTCGAAAATTTTTCGCGGGTCGTGCATCAAAATTTCAACGTCAAAAAAAAGCCGAAAAAAGATCATGTTTCAAAGAGCGTACCAAATTTAAAAAAAATTCAAATTTTTTTTTGGAAAAAGCGAAATAAAGCTGAACATGTCCCCTTTGAAATGTCGCTTATTGAATTAAAATATCTTTATTTTTAAAAGAGCAGTGAAACTTTTTGTGCGGCGCGGAATCGGGGCGAGTGTTTCCAAACTTTTGGACGGCAGTGAATATATTAGGGTGGCCCAAAATAAAGCTTTTTTTTTTTACTTCTTGTTTGATTAAATCACAGTCTTAACTATAATATTGAACGCCAAGAAAGACGAGCTGCCGTTCTCTGTTTCTCTATTTGCAATTTAATTAACAAATGAAAAATCGATGTCTGTAGTTAGAATTAAAAAAAATCATTCTATGGAATAAATCATTAATGGTCTTGTACGACAGTGTCCAGACTACTTTTCAGAATGATAATTAAGGTGGTATTCTGGTCCAGAGATCTACATTTTGAGCCTTTTGACGACCTTGATAAAAAAAAAAAAATGTGCTTACCTTTCTTGCCTTTCGAACATATTTATTAATTTGAATCCTAGTTGTTGGAGGAGACACCTGGTTTTAGTTTCTCATTATAATTCAATCGATAAGGACCAACGACGATAAGAGAATATGATATCGTTTACGCGTCTTCCGCATTGAAATAATAAGGAATAATATCCTCGTAAGGACACGGTTTCCTTGCATTATTCCGAGCTGGGCTTGTCCTATCTTTCAACCTTGGGGGGACAATAGAGGCGGCGCGCTCATGGAAAGTTTAATATACATACGCAAATATATACCGGCGATAGATCGCGGGCAACCTCCGTGATCTTTTTTTCTGAGAAAACGAATCACGGATAAATGTTTAAATATATATATATATTATATATATATATATATATATCGTGTGTCTGTGTTTAATGCATCGAGTGGCACAATTGCGGGATTGCGCTGTAAAAAAGACTCCTCCCGACGTCGTTCGTCTTCGACAATGGGCAAACTTTTCTCGTTGGTATTAGTCTCGTCCCTGGTCCCTCTTCATGGGCCTCTGGCCCTTTCTCTCTCTCTCTCCCCCTTTTTTCTCTTTCCATTGGCATTTCGCGAGGGTAAGCACAAGCGTTCATGAGGGAAGGACAATAAGCGCCGCTTGATAGTCATTGTCCTAATAGTCCCGTCGTTATAACCTTCGCCGCGCGCATTGAACATACTTTGCGCGTCTCTTTGATACTGTCGCCCGCGCGTGCGGTCTCGCCCATGCTTATACTTGAACCGACAACGAGAGCAGACATCGGTATTCCCGAGAGTTAATTCCGTCTGATCGAGAGAATTCTAACGGAGGGTAAAAAAAATACGGCATCTTCGGGGTATACTTTACGCCGAAGAATCCGAGCTCGCTTCTTTTGCCATGAAAATCCGTCGATGCAAACACAATCGTTGTGTAATGAACAGTTTTTGTCATTCGGATTAAATTGTATTTGTCTATGATTAATTTAAAATCGATTTTCACATTTCATTCATCCCCAGAAAAAAGATCTAGTCGTAGGTACTATAATCGTTCATTCAATTATTTTTTAGTTACTTCAAAGAAAATTTTCTTTCCATCCAATTTTGGGCGATATTTATACTTCCACTATATTTATTTATTTGAATTCCCTGCCATCGAGAAACAGGCGTTGGAGAAAAATTCTATTCGTTGTTACTAAATACCTATTCACTATGATCTCATTCGATCATATCTGCAGATTTATCAGTACCCCAAAAATCCGCCAGGTGGCTACCTCTCGCACAAGCGAACCTGCCTCTCGACGCCTATATCCTTTCCAAGCTCGTCTATGTTTGATATCCTTATTTTTCAGTATGGATATCAAATACATTGAACATTGCGGCAAAACGCAAGATCGTCGAATCCCCGAAAAGGATTCCCATAAAAAAGAGTCTTTTTTCTTTTCCCTTCTGTTAAAGAAAAGACGAAGCTCAACGAAATTGTAGACTTCATATGTGTAGCTATACATTCGAAGATTGAAATGTTTAAAAATATATATTGTGTAAATATTTAAAAAAAAATTATTTCATTTAAATACATATTTGTTCAGTTTGAAATAATATTTATTAATATTAAATAAAAATTTATTAGACCGCAATATATTTACCTAGTAGGTCATTCAAAAAAAAATTTTCGTTGACATGAATAGAGTTGTATTAGGCCGGCCTACAACAAAAAAAAAATTATTTGTCGAGACTAGGATTTAGTTAAATGTACTAAATCTTTTTTTCTGGGTGCAAGCAAAGTTCTGAAAATTTCTTGATAGTGTCTTATTTGTATTTTAATCATTTCTTGACTGATTTTTGTCAAGATATTTTCATTCTTCCATCTGGGATATTATTTCTTATTATTCGAAAACTTGTTACTAAAAATTGTGAAAAACGAAAAAGTTCTAGATAAAAGTCTCCAATTACCCTGCCGCTATTTCGTGGAGGGATGTATTCCCAAAATCAAAGGCTAGATGAAGAATTTTCAAGATTGTTCTTAGTATTTATTTCCAACTAGTTTATTCACGACGAATATTATTTTTTTTTTATAATTTCCATTTTTTTTAAATCTATGACAAAAATAATTCACCTCCACCTCGAATGTTAGGGGAGCGGCTCCTGTAAAGAGTGAACACATTGTTCATTTTAGAGAATTTTTTTCACAGACATAACTAATTATTAATGGATCGGATTGTTGTTATTTTACTAAGTATGGGGCATTCCCCGCCAAATCGACCACTTTTGAACCCGACCCCTTTCGATTTGGCTGAAAGTTTTTTGTCCTTTTCTACCCTGTGAAAAACGTTTTGCAGAATTTTTTCAATTTTTTTTGCCCAACCAAACAAAAGTTATGAATATTTGAAAAAATGGCTTTTTTTTAAAATAGCTATAACTTGTTCAAAATTTGACTTATCGGAACGTTTGTTTTCTTAAAAATTTTCGTTTTTAAATGTACTTTTCGAAGAAAAACAAAAAAAATATTGAAACCCATCTTCATCGTTTTTTCGTTCGATTTTTGGAAAAAATCGAAAATTTCTCGATGATTACCATTTTGTATTTTTTTTCCTTTTATTATACCAAACGATGACATTTTCTGCAAATCCCAAATTTTTTCAGAGTGGTGTTTTTTATATCAATTATTTTTCCAATTGAATTTTTTTTTCAATTAGCCTTATTTCTCATAAAACCATTCTGAAAATTTTTAAGGGTGTTCAGAGAACTTGCAAATTTGCAAAAAAAAATTGAAAGTGGTAATTATCGAAAAAATTTGATTTGAAGGATTTGATACTATAATGTACCTATTGTTATGCGTAGCTGTTTTTTTCTTGAATTATTTACAAAATAACGACGAATAAAAACATTTTCCATTTGTAAGGCCCCCTTTTTTTATTCGAGCAGTTTAAAAAAATTACGGGTGTGCGAATAGCATCCTAATCGAATCGAATAGTGATATTCAATTCGTCTCGAATAATTCGTAAATTCGAATATTAGCATACCTCTAAAAAAAAAATAGTAATTATCCAAATTTCTGAAATGAGTTAAGCACAGAACTAGTCACGGCTATTTCAAATATTAGAGAAAAAAAAATTGAAAATTGGTTCTCTTACAGAACGTTACACAATATTTCAGAGCCCGATAAATGCAACATGGCAATACCAGTTGTTTATGAAAATTTTTTGTAAGAATTTTTTTTTTATTTTCACAAGGTCTAAGAATCTCCTAATGAAAATTTTAAAAAAGTGCAATTTTAAAACAGTATTCTGCGTAATGAATTTTAGAGTCCTTGCGGATGAACAGGGACAAAAGAGAAAGAGAGAAAGCGGGAGAGAGGATAGAGAGAGCTTTTCCCTCAGTTGGTAGCACGACGACCTTTGAGGTCGATGCACCGGTCTCGGCAGCGGCGTCAAAACAAGACTTGCCGCATATCGTCCTCCGTATACCCTTGTACCATTATGTACCATATAATACCAATGAGAAAACACGTATACCAACGACTATAAGGACGTAGCGGGGCAGTATTCTCGAATGCATTCAACAGTCTCAGATGCGCTTTTCCAATCTGTGCACCAGAGTCAGATGGAACGTGTGTTAATCGTGTAGGTGAGTCGCCGGGCTGTGACGAGAAAGGTTCCCACCGTCTAGTCTCCCGTGTAACTTACCTACAACCGTCTCCCGGGGCACCTCCTCGTCCCTCTCCGTTGCTCCTCGTGGTGATGCCTCGAGTCCCGTCTCTTTTCCCGAGGGGGAAGCTCCGCGCGCGAAAGAGACCTCCGAACGATTCCTGGAAGCTCGCGAAGGCGCAGCGCAGTCTGGTCGAGCCGACGGGAATCGTCTGCTCGCGAAAGGCAGAGAGAGAGAGAGAGAGAGTCCGACGTGGATCGAGGTTATGACTTCTGCTCGGTCGCTGGCATAAGAGATCCCACAGAGAGTCACCATCAAGCCCGGATGCCAGGGCGAAGGTGGTCGTCGTGGACGTGAAATACCCACCATGAGGATGTCGACGGGAAAATGGTAAAAAAAAAAACGTATAATAGAAATAAAAAGTAAGAAGAATGAAGAGGAGGCGGAGGAGGAGGAGTTGGACGTGGCAGAAGCGACTTGATACCCGCGTGATGTTGAAACGAGTCAAACCAGAACGCGGTCGTGTGGAGAGGACAGAGACGCGCGGCTTTACTGCTATCGCTCCATGAGGATTCTCATGAGGATGAGCCAGTCGGAAGCGCATAAAATGAAACGCGTAGAAGAAGGAGTTGATGCCGTACATATACAGGGTGTTGAGCAACTAGAAAACCTGACTAGATTCACCGTGTAGAGCGCGCCAAGACAAAAACATTGCTTTTTTTTAAATTGTTATACGATAACAATTAGCTTAGTTATGAGTGTTTTCAACGTTGACCAATCACGGCTAGAATCTAGGGGAATTGCCACTGGTGAGCCGTGTGGTGGGCGTATCTTCCCCCACGCCTGCCGCTACCGTTACCCTCGCCACACGGTGTCGTTACCCCCACTACACGGCACCGTTACCCCCACCAGTGGTATTTCTCCTAGATTCCAGCCGTCATTGGTCAATTTTAAAAACATTAATAACCAAGTCAATTTTTGTCGTATAATAATTTTAAAAAAAGCTAATTTTTGGTCTTAGCACGCTCTACACGGTGAACCTAGTCAGGTTATCAAGCTGCTTAACACCCTGTATGCATCAAATATATAAGAGCAAGGGACTTCCAAGTACCTACGTGATGAGCGATAATAACGTCAGAGGAGATACGCCGAGGATCGTGATACCGCGAGAATGAGGGAAGAAGAAACAAGCATGGAACAAATGTCACGGTATCGAACCACCAATGATGAACACGTGCGTCGAAGATCCACTGGTCTTAAACTCTGGGAAGAGTCGCTCCGAGCGATTATTAATTTATGATCAATACACTCGGTGCTTAATTTCGCGTTAATTCAGTTAACCCGAGGAATGCGACTAGGATACACGTACCTCTGACGTTTTTGCACGTGTCTTCGTCGATGGAGAACACGAGGTGACACCGATTTCCTCATTCCCAAAGGTTTCTTTACATTTTCTCCGAAAGAAGTACCAACATCTTCTTCTTCTTCATCTTCTTCTTCCTCCTCGACCCGTCCTCTTTGTCTCTCGTGTCTTCTTCATCGAGATCACAGCCATCACCTCCACTTGTGCCAGCTCTTCATCACGCTCTGATGGTCAAGGCGTCGGTATCCGTGTCTGTGTACGCGTCTCCATACGTATAGTCTTCATTTTTGTTCCCCTTTCTTTTTCTTCCTTGATGTCGAATCAATTTTCCTTCTCTCCATCTCTGTCCCTGTCGTTCTCGCGATCTGGTGGAATCGATTCGATACTCTGAACACCACCGACCAGATACACACCCCACCCAAGTGACCGTGATCTCGCGGTACTGTTGTCATTTCCGCGAACAAAGTCGTAAAAGACTCTCGCATGTGAACGCCTCGGCGCGATCCGATACACCTGTTCAGCCTTTTTCTTGCACTTTTCTTCTCTTGGATCCCGCGAGATATCGCCAATGATTCCTGCCCAAGGTCCCACGGACACTTGCACCTCTGTTGAAACCTCTTGCGACGGCAAAATCTTGAAAATGTATCTGCTATGAAACTTATAACTTGGTACCTACATTTAGGAACATAAAACACGCTTTCCAGCTCCTTCGTTCCAAAACACTGGTTGCAGGAAGCGTCTTTACTGATTTATTCGGCAAATGCATCTGTCAGTCTGAACAATGAACCTGAAAGAAATGGTTCAGTGAAGTTATAGCAGGAACCTTTGCGTATTATAGTAATCCTAACTAAAAATACGAAAAAATCAAATGCAGTGACTGCAACCTTCAAAATGCCTGAAAACAAATAATAAAAGAAGTTCATTAAACTAGAAGGTATTTGAAGGTATTTCATTAAACTAAAAGGAAAACAAATTAAAAACCAACAAAATGCCGGAGTTTTGAAAAAAAACTTCCAAATTACTCGTAAATACTGGTGATTTTCTGCATGGAAAATTGACACTTTTTATCCAATCGAAAAATTTCAGGGTCATTGTCTGGAGCAGAGTTGGGCAAAGTACTTGCAAGTACTTACATAAATTTTTCCTGATAAGTATTGTCGCGTGCACATGCCCAAGCTTCAATTCGTGAAGAGTCGGCTATAACATTTTACTTTGGCCTCTATAATCCCACTCGGACAAAAACTCCCTGACGAACATGAGGTATTCAAAACATCGCTCGTCTACGCCTCTCTTGCATATTTCTCTTTCTCTGTCTCAGTCAATGTCTTTCACGTTCTATAACGCCACGCGAAGACACACGCTCGAGCGTCTTTCGGGCCTATAACGTCGCGACGTCGACAGGAGCCGCGGGTGATTTACACAGTAGAATGCTGCACATTGTCGCTGCAGCACTGATGCTAATGATATACCGCTTAATTGGCCTCATTCCTCATTCCTCTGCGGTCGTCTAGAGCCGTCCACTCTTTCCCACATGCTAAAATAGAATCTTCACCAAACACCGCGAGAACACACAATACAGCACATTTGTGTGTCAACTATCAACTTCCACATGACCTGCAATTCCGTTGACCAGACGGACCAATAACCATCAATGACCCTTGTATTGCCTGAAACTGGGGACCAAGTCCAATATTTGGTAGGGATCCGCAATTCCGTTGACCAGACGGACCGACAACCATTAATGACCCTTGTATTGCCTGAAACTGGGGACCAAGTCCAATATTTGGGAGGGAGGTCACTCGAGTCAAGTAGAAGTTGAACCAATGGCCAAAGCGCCAAGTCTTGTCTTCTGAGCTTTAAACCGCAGGATAATTCAATGCCTGAGCTTGGTTGCGAAGTACTTTGAAAGTCCAGCGAACCAAAGGGTATAGCCGAGGGTAAGAAGTAGGGAACGTCGAACCCACGGATCGAGGCAGTGGAAGCGGGTATGTAGCGGCGAAGAAATGGTCACCCCGCGGTCCCCACAACCGAGCACACCCGTCCGATTTAAACCGTGATTTTGCTCGTTGCGGGTACGCATACACACACACACATACCGCAAGGAGAAACGACTCCACACGGGGAAACGGATAAAGAGGGAAGAAACGGCGGAATGAGAGAGTGAGAAAGCGGAGTCCGGGGATTCCAGGAGCATCCATCAGGCCTCGTCAAACCAGAGCCGACGACGACGCATCAGTGGATCGGCATTCATTGCTCGTGGACCCCGTGAACGCGCGCGCGTTCACCCGCGAGAGAGGGAACCCTCCTTGTTCCCTCGTCCTTTTCTTCCTTCTCGATCGTCTTCGTCGATTTCTTATACAGTGTGTATACATCCTCGCCGTGTCTTTGCCTCGGTCCGTACAACTCGCGCAAAAGCTTATTTCTCATTCCTCGTGGACTTTCTTCCTCGTCTCTCGCGCATTTGTCGGCCACGATGGACAAGAGAACGCGCTGGGGTTAACAGGGTTCAATGAGTTCTTGTCCGATGTTTCGCCGAGAAAAAAAATGAAAACGGGCTCAAATCGGACCCAGCCGGATCCTCCTTTCCCCGACCAAAGCACCTCGGAGAAACTTGCCTGGGTATCTCCTAGAAATCATGAGACAAAATCGTGCGTACTCGTGTGTCACTGAAAGACTGACCGCTGTCAAAACCAACGACATTCTCGTGTCTCGCGCCGTCTCTCTCGATATACGTCTACGTGCCGACGACTTATCTCGAGTACACATTGTGAGTCTAATGCCTTCTCCTTCCTCCTCTCGACCCGGCTGAAGTTCGATCCCACAATGCCGATTGAAAGCAGCACTTGAATTCACGTACCCATTGTAACTATTGAATCGGCTCGCGTGTTGTATCTCGAACAAATGGTAATGTGTCGGTGCCAGTCGGACACGCGAAGCAGCAGAAGAAAAAAAACACATTCTCGAAACACGTCGTCACGATTTGGCAATCGGATTCTTATTGGATGTAACGGCGTATGAAAGGTTGGCGCGAGGTCATACCGCGGGATCAAGGATGAGATGGCCCGTTGGATTAACAGGTTCTTTACTTTGGCATAATGTGCTCTAATCAATGGTATTGGGCATTGTTGACCAAGCATCGACGCCCTAATCCCCTTGTACAAACAGCGAGGAACCTCCCCTCCTCTCTGTGTGTGTGTGGCAATATGATGATTGTGCTGTTACATCGTGAAGAAAGGAAAGTTTTCGCGGTGGACCCCATTGGGCATACGTATTTTAGCACTCTGTCAAACGTACAACCGAACATCAATTATTCGCCGAGAGTTCCAAATACGTGACCTTTTGCCTATTATTTAGGATCGCGACAGTCCAGACGAGAAAAATCAACGACGATGCGAGATGGCGCGCAATGAAGGCTCTTTTATTGGCAAAGGCCAATGAACAAATGAACGGATGCGCGACATTAGGGTAAGCCTCGATGCGATGATAATGAGGACCATTCGTACGTTGATGCCCGCGTAGATTATACCCTGTGGGAGCGGTACCGACGGGAATGTACGATGACAGGTGAATCCGCTAATCGTTTGATAGCCCTAACCAGCCTAGTCCTTTTACTCCAACTCCTATCCTGATTCATACAACTAGCATACACAGTTAATGGCATTTCGTATTTATAAGTAACTCTGGTAGTTTGTGCGTTCGCCATTACCGGGACTCAAACGAGACACAGTGCACCGCTTCGGTTGCACGCAGGATAGCCATTGGACTGTCCAATGTCCGTCAAGCTCTGCGATAAATGCGAAGATGGGCTTGGCTTGTACATAGGACGATGCGTTGGCTTACTCCGAGTGAGCGAATCAAGAGAGAGAGAATTTTGTGGTACTCGTGTGCCGTGACGAAACCTGAGCTACGGTATCTGTAATTGTGTGCTAACTGCTCGATGACCGGTAAATAGATGATAATTGCGTCAAACATAGGCGCATTATGGAACAGGACGCACACAGGTGTTCTTATTCCGAGTGAACGTAAGAAGAGTCGAGGGAGGGAGCTTCCCAGGTAGGAAATCAAAAGGCTGACGATGAAAACAAGCTTGTGCGAGTCTTGTTTCACCGAGCCTGAGTGAGACAGACCCGGGCCAGGTTTCATTGCACCGTTTAGAGCAGCCTGGAACCAAGACTGGCTGCTTAGCCTACACTCAGGGTTATTTCAGGCTTTATTCAGCCGGTGCATTTTAAGGCTAAAAAATCAAGGCTGGATGCAGGCTTATTTCAGGTTGTGATCAAATAAAATAATTAGCCTTGAAATTCACCGGCTGAATAAAGCTTGAAATAACCCTGAGTTTAGGCTAAGCAGTCAGTCTTCGTTCCAGGCTGCTCTAAACGATGGAATGAAACCTGGCCCAGGTCTGTCTCACTCAGGCTCGGTGAAACAAGGCTTGCGCAAGCTTGTTTCCATCGTCAGCCTTTTAGCTGAGTTTAAAATAATATTTTTTCTGTATTTTTATGAAAAAAAAATTTAGCAATAAATGCGAGAATATTTTGAAATTGTGTATCTGAATAATATCTGAATAGTATCTTTCAAAGAATAAGATAATCAAAATAAAATTTAATACATATATTCAATATGCTATACATACACATGCATATACATAAATTGAAAATATGTTATAAATAATACAAATACATAAATGGTAATAATAACAATATAAATTGAGTAATAATATTCATTATTATTTAATATTATTATTATTATAACAAATATATTAATAATATTTATTATTATTATTGTTATTATTATTCATCTGATTCAATATTTGATTTTTTAAAATTAAGTTAAAAAACAAGTTAAACCAAAAAATGGCCTTCGGGTAATAAAAATAAATTCTTAATACTATTTTGGTACATATTTATTTCTCGGCCTGGGTTCTATAAATATGATATTTACATCAGTATATCAAAAGTAGTCGGTGGTGTAGTGGATAGCGTCCCAGTCTTAGGTCGTTAGTTTGGCTCGATAGGTAGGTAGGTTTCAAATCCCAGTCTGGTCTCGTACGTATTCTAGGGTTCGCGAATATGCAAGAAAACTAAATCAGTCGGAAGAATCCATGAACTTTCAAATTATCAATTTTTTAATAAATTTAATTCATGTTGAATTTGAGGATATGCGTAAAACGAGGATAGCGGGTTCAAACCCCACTGGGGGCAAAATTTTTTTTTTTCTTAAAATTTTTTTTTTCGTTACTTGACCCTTAGAAACTATTAATTATGAATATGGAACTGATTTTCATCGTAACAACTGATAAATATATAGAAAAAATAAATAATTCTGCACGGGTCATAAATGCTCGTAAAGGCTTCATCAAGGCTCGTTTCAGGCTCACTACAGGCTTTTCTACCAGCTTTTGGTCAAGCCTGTGCGCAAGAGCCTGAAACCGCGTTATCATTCAGAGGTTTTCCTAGGCTCAAAATCAGGCTGGTGCTCAGCCTGAATTAAAAAATGTGAGCCTTGTTTCAGGGCTTGGTGAGCCCTTTTTTCATCGTCAATTCCTACCTGGGTTAACACACGTGTTTCTGGATTGAAATAGAATTTCTGAGAGGAACTATACGCGTTCTGGCTGATTATACTCAATGCTACTTGGAGTGTCTCTCGATAATGGTGCTTGACAATAAATGGGTTAACAAGAACGAGCAACGGAGAAACTGCTACTGTCACTTTCTTCGCGGACTCCGTCACTGGAGGAATCAAACCCTCGGGTTGATTCCAGATTTGCTATAATAACTCCGGGCTATCAACGCGGACTCCGAGCATTACTAAGTGGACAGTATCACCGCGGATTCTCTCCCTTGGCATGGTCAGCAACAAGATCAGCAGACGCCGCTCTTACCGCTTACAGACTGATGCACACGAACACAGTGAGTCCTTGGTGCCGCGCTTAGTTGTCTCTCGAGGCACGTCGTCAACGGGTAGTACTTGGAATCCGTCCGAACTGCCTGGACGAGGTAGACCGCGCGATGACTCGTTCCCCGATTCTTCTTGTCTTCGTTTCTCTTTGGTTCTCGATCACGAAGAGTACACACAATGCTATCCCTTAGCTCGCTCGCCCTCGCCAACGACAGATCCAACCAGTATCCTATCTCGAAGTGACGTAGCTCCTCTGGGAGATCAGTAGCTACAGCTACAGCCTACCGCTACAGCCCAGCAGAGGGCTCCGATGTCGTTAGTTTTGACATGCCAGCCCTTTCCCTCCCGCAGCGTCATGATTCTTCTCTTATATCGCTATCATCGCCCAAAAAAATAGGTGACCAAGGTTGCGGCGTTCGTGTGGATGCTCTGTTTCTTATTTCATGATTTCCAATTGACTTGAACTTTTTGTAACAATCCTGTAACCCTTGAAATAATCCAAACGGACTTGACTAACGCAAATATCGTTTTTTCTCTGTTTCAGGTAAGAAACTCAACGATGACTGATCTGTATGAATTTGGCGCGATGGAAGCTCCAAGCATGCAGGTATTTTAAGGGGGTTGATTCTTACTTCGATCCTTTCGATCCTGGATAGAACAGAGTTAAAAAAATAATAATTCCATGAAGTTATGAGAATTTTGACGCTTTTAGAGGTGAATCGTTGTGTTGAGCGTCGACCTTGGCTGAAACTGCGAAGCATAGCTAGGAAAGGGATCTAATATTTACTAGGAAAACCGATAGACGACAAAATCAGAGGGAAATTTGCTAAATCAATGGATAAAGTAAAAAAAATGGATAAAGTGAAGTAGAGGAACCGGCTGCGGTTCCTCCACAATCTCGTATTCTAATCCTGCCAAAGGTGGGCAAAGTTAATCCGAAAGTTAATTTCATTAATCGTTAATTCGCTACTCCAAAAGTTAACTTCGATAATCGTTAAATCGTTAACTTTTTGTAAATTTAACGCAAATTAAAGTCATCCGTTAAAAGTTAACCACTCGGAAGTTGTATCGATGTTTTAGTATTATAAATCAAAGATAATACACAGGTAAATAAACAATTTGGTAGATCGAGTGTTAGATGTTCTTAGAAAGAATATACAGAATCATACACTACTGGAAACAATTAAGGAATCAAAGAAATGTCCTAAATTTTTAGTGGTTTTTGAAAATGCTGTATTTCAGTGAAAAATGGTTGTATCGAGATCCAAGAAAAAACCAAATTGAAGCTGAATAAACAAGCTATTCGGTCCATGCAATGGTTTAGCTGGAAATTTTTTTTCATGTCAGTGCAGCCAAAAAAAAAGTAAAAAAAATGGCAACATTTTTTCTACACTATTCCTTAGGATTGCGCGGAACCTGTAGCTTCGAAAAATTTTCCGCTGAAAGATCTCAAAACTAGAAACTTGAAGCTTCAAAATGCTTTTTTTAGACCTCGTTACAACCTTTTTTCACTGAGACACGGCATTTTTAGAAACCACTAAAAATTCAGGAAATTTTTTTGATCCCCTAATCGTTTCCAGGAGTGTATGTAGGTTACATTAACAATGGCAATCTATTAGTCCTAGATTCCTACTCATTTTGCATTACACGCATGTTTCCCTTCATAAACATTAGGATATTAAAATTATCATCCGAGAATGATGATCGTTTAGCCCGTGAAATATATTTTCCTGTAGAAAAAAGACGTTCTACTGCAGCACTGGAACACCAGTTTTAATAAATCCATCGAATAGATTTATCAAAACTGGTTCACCTAGAAAGGCAGCATCTGAAAGAGAGTCTTTTGACTTCAAGTCCCGCCAACTTCTTACCAAATTCTAAACTTACCAAAAAATAATCTTCATTGCTGCAACTTCCGCTAATTCCAACACTGTCCTGTTCGTTTGCGCGCAATTCAACAAACAAAATCTCGTCAATAACTAATGTAACGTACTACAGTTAACGGAAGTTCAATGTAACGGAAGTCAAGAAGACCGTTAATAATTCTTTAATTCAACTTGAAAGTTAAATCGTTAAGCAATATGTTAACTTCGTTGATTAACGAATTAACTGTTTTCTACCCAGCTTTGCCGTCCTTATTCAAACAAATACTTAACTGGGCAAGGGACTGGATGGTTAACTGCAATAAACCACCCAGTTGAGTTCAGTGCAAAGAATGGCGTACAACGATCCTGAGCTTTGGTAAAGTTCGTACCGGAACACCCGTTACATGCTCAGAACCGGCCGATTTTGCCACAACGACAACGACGAACCGCGATCGGTCGTCGATCCTCTCTCGCGGGTCGTGGCTACCGCGAGTCTGCGCGCGCGAGAGAGACTCCGCACGGGGCTCGTAAATTCAACGGGGTCGCCTTTTTCTCTCGGCTCGCGCGGTTCCCCGCTCTTACCCCTTCCCCCCTCCCCTTCGTTCGTTCTATAACGACTGAGACCAACACACAGTAGCAACGAAGCGACTCTCGATGGAGACCGGCAACAGGGTTGTGGCTACTTGGACCCCAGAAGAGAAAGAGAGAGAGAGAGAGAGCATCAGGCTACTTTGGAATACGAGACAGTAGCGCGACACACGCTGAGCTTCTTACATTCAAGCATATGTGAACATATCAGCGGGCGGGCCCCTGTCGTCGTCATTCCCGTCGTCTCCGTTGTTCTTTCTCCGTCGTTTTCTATCCAGTTTCACTTGCAAATCGATTCCTAAACTCCCGCCGGCAAATCGAACGAAGAGAGACCAAGAGAGAGAGAGAGAGAGAGAGAGAAGTAGACGCGGAGAGAACACCCTGCGCTTTTCATCGTCATTCCGTTTGTCCTTGCGCAGAGGTTTATGTCCGTTCTCCACGAGGAATGCGCGAAAGACACAAGGAGAAGCGTCTGATCGCGTTGCATGTTGTACGAATGTCGCGGGCTTTCAGAAACGCGAATAATAGGAAGCGGGATAAGCAACGGTGAGGTACGGTGGGCACGAACAGCGACAACCGATTCCTCATGTTTTATCGGGAGTTCGTTATGCCTCCGGCTATATTCAACGTGGGTTCCAACTATGCGAGAGCAAAAAGCAGGGATGGGGTAGGGCACCATTCTTACCCGCTGTACCTACTTTGTTCGTTGATGCATCACTGTGGGATTCCATAGTTTAACAGTCGGACGGAGCTTGGATAGCTCTGGAGAAGTTGAACAACGAGATTTTCATACGGTGGCCTCGGTATTTACTTTTTGAGGCAACGATACGATGGAATTTAGCTCTGCATTCTATTTTGTGTATTGAGGGACATGCATTACCTTTGAGTTAGGAAAATTGGTCAATATTCAATTTTTAATGTTGAGTCAGGTATTAAAATGATAAGATTGCACCCAGAAAAAAGATCTAGTACATTTAACTGAATCCTAGTCAAGCTAAATAAATTTTTTTAGTTGTAGGCCGACCTGATACAACTCTATTCGTGTCAACGAATTTTTTTGTTTGTTTGAATGACCTACTAGGCAAATATATTGCGATCTAATAAATTTTTATTTAATATTAATAAATATTATTTCAAACTGAACAAATATGTATTTAAATGAAATAATTTTTTTTTAAATATTTACACGATACATATTTTTAAACATTTCAATCTTTGAATGTATGAAGTCTTTGAATGTATGAATCTACACATATGAAGTCTAGAATTTCGTTGAGCTTCGTCTTTTCTTCAACAGAAGGGAAAAGAAAAAAGACCCTTTTTTATGGGAATCCTTTTCGGGGATTCGACCATCTTGCGTTTTGCCGGAATGTTCAATGTATTAGACATCCATACTGAAAAATAAGGGTATCAAACATAGACGAGCTTGGAAAGGATGTATAGGCGTCGAGAGGCAGGTTCGCTTGTGCGAGAGGTAGCCACCTGGCGGATTTTTGGGGTACTGACAAATCTGCAGATATGATTGGAAGAGATTGCGGGTGAATAGGTATTTAGTAACAACGAATAGAATTTTTCTTCAACGTCTTTTTCTCGATGACAGGGAATTCAAATAAATAAATATAGTGGAAGTAAGTAATTTTCTTTAAAGTAACTAAAAAATAATCAAATAAACGATTATAGTACCTACGACTAGATCTTTTTTCTGGTTGTGAACTGATTGAACGCACAGTTACTACACATTCTTGGCGTTTTTGATTTTATTGTAAAATGTATATAAACAATGCAATTGTTATTTCAACGGTGGCGAATATGATTCCTGGAATATGATTCACTCATCAAAGTCAAAAAATTATAACTGAAGGGTCTAAAGACTGAAAGTCTAAAAGTACAATGACAAAGCCATCGTGTAAGATGCTTTTTTGAAATTTTGAAAATTGCAACGTTTTCCAAAAAAAAATTGTCGATTTTTTACCGAAAAAATGACTTTGAACGATTGTTATTAACGAACGAAGGAACACTCGCTCGATTCCACGCCGCATAAAAAGTTCCGCTGCTCTTTTAAAAATGAAGATATTTCAATTTAACTCCCGGCGTTTCGACGGGGATATATTTAGCTTCATTCCGCTTTTTCCAGAAAATGTTTTCGATTTTTTTTGAACCCGTTTCGCCCTTTGAAACATGGTCGTTTTTTGGCTTTTTTTTGTCGTTGAAAATTTGATGCAAGATCCATGACATTTGTATTCAACTGTTTTTCGCGTGAAAAACTTGTGAGGGAGAGCATAAGCTTCAATTCCGTTTTTTAAAACGTTTCGTACGTTTTTTTTCCGCAAAAATATCAATTTTTTGCAAAAATCTACCATATTTAGAAAATGTAGCGTAACTCTAAAACTACTGGTTTTTTGTGAAATTACTAACAGGCAAAAAAGTTGCATACAATTGTTCTGGATTGAATGAAATTTTTTCAGAATTTTTTTTCAACATTTTTTTCTCGAAATTTTTCCTGCCGAGATATTTTCGGAAAAAAATGTTGAAAAAAAATTCTGAAAAAAATTCAATGAATCCACCATAATAGTATGTAACTTTTTGCCCTCTTAGTAATTTTACGAAAACCTAAAAGTTTCAAAGTTACGTTACATTTTATAAATATGATCGTTTTTTGCGAAAAAATGAATATTTTTGCAAAAAAAGATCGTACGAAACTTAAAAAAAAATGAAATTGCAGCTTATACTCCCCCTCGCGAGTTTTTCACGCGAAAAACAGTTTAAAAAAATTTTCATGGATCGTGCACCAAAATTTCAACACCAAAAAGAAAGCCAAAAAACGACCATCTTTCAAAGGGCTTGCCGGGTTAAAAAAATCGATCTTTTTTTTTTGGAAAAAGCGAAATGAAGCTGAATATGTCCCCTTTGAAACGCCGCTTGTTGAATTGAAATATCTTCATTTTTAAAAAAGAGCAGTAAAACTTTGTTATTCGGTCGAGATGTCACCACAAACTTTTAATGCTATTTTATCGATCTGCCTTTCAAAATTTTTTTCCTCCAAATTTCAACTGATCGTTTTCCAAACAAACTCCAAACTCGAAGTTACTCGTTTGCTCATTTTTTTGCCAACATTAAAACGCATTCGCTGGGCTGTCCCTTCTCTCTCTCTCTCTCTCTCTCTCTCTCTCTCTCTCTCTCTCTCTCTCTCTCTCTCTCCCTCTCATTTTGTCTCGCACTCTTTTCGACTCTTTCTCGATCATTTCACCTGCGATCGTTCCGTTTCCCGTCAGGGGCGAGAGGTGGTCAAAACTCTCGCGCCCGCAGGCTTTTATCATGCTGAAGAAAGACGTGGCCGAACTTCACGACCGAGGCAATCATCAATTTTTGTAATTTTCCGTGTCCGCGCGCTCTGCGCCGTCGGCGCGTATTACACGCTAATTAAAGGGGAGTGAAGTCCTTCTCTTTTTATTTTATTATCGTCTCGTTGTTGTTCTTATTTTTTTCCCCGTCCCCCTTTTCGTCACCCAAAAGCTTACATTGGGCACACGCGCACACACAGCCAAGAGTTTCGTGTAATTCCAGTCGTCCGACTCAAAATAATAAACACAAATCGCCCTGAAAAGTCGTTTGTCTTTGGCTTGTTTTCAGAAAAAAAAATTCTGGGGCGTCCTCCCCTCTCTAAACAATGATGAAAAAAAAAAATTTCTCGTGAAAAATTGTTTTCCATAAATCATAAAATGTTATTGTTTATTTTTTGAATATAAAAAATAGATAGATTAATAAAAATTTCGTTGAATAATAAATAACTTCTATTTTTTCTAACCTAAAAATTGTTTTTTTTCAATTTTTTACATAACAGATCATTTTTGTTTCTTTTGAAAATTTTTTAATTTTGTTAAAAATAAATTTTGTCATTGTGTTTTTTGTCAGAACTTTAAATACGCACAAAATAAAATAAAGACCCTGCAAATTCGACATTTGCACACCGCTTCTTCATCTTTATCCACAGTTCACACAGCTTTCTTTATCACAAAGTATGCCGATCAAATTTGGCTTCCTCATAAAGAAAGCTTTGTTAAGTATCGAAAAACATGAGTAATCAATATGCAAATTTGCCAAATTTTTTCAAATTTACTTCTTGCCAAATTTTATTTTTGCCAATTTCAATAGCGAACAACCTTGATCACTATTTTGAATGTGTACAAAATTTCAGTACAATATCTCGCAAATAATCGCTATTTAAAAAAAAACAAAATTTGATACAATTGTAGCTATGTGCAAAGTTTTAGTGCAATATCTTGAAAATTGTGCAAGTTGGAGCGTTTACGCTATTTTTCGAAAAATTGAAAATTTGATAAAAATTTAATCTTTCCATCGATTTTTGTCAAATCCAATCCCAAACAATCTCAATAGCTATACTAATTCTGTACAAAGTTTGAGTGCAATATCTTGAAAATTGCAGAAGTTAGAGCGTTTACGCCATTGTTGCCAAAACGAAACAGTCGATAAAATCTGAACACCCGTTAGAATCGAAACAAAAAAATTCCATAATGAAGGTCAATTCGTGCTGGACAAGTGTGCCAAGTTTCAGCTCGATATCTCGAAGCGTTCTTGAGTTATTAATTATTTACATCAGAAACTCAGGATACATACATACTAGGGTGGGTCAAATAAAATGACAAATTTTTTTTTTCCGTGATATAATGAAAAATGTATTGTTTGGCATCTAAAAAAAACCCTCTGCAAGTATTAGCCCTTAATATTTAAATTAAGAGGTCCCTCATCGCAAATTTTTATTTCCCATTTAAATAACAGAGGAATTTTTTTTTAACTCTGGAATTTCATTAGACTCTAACCGTTGAGGTTAGGAGAGCTTTTTTAGCACATTTTTGTAGAAAATTTGATGCTCTACAAAAAAGTTTTCTTGTGTTTAATCCATAAAACTAACCGTTCAAAAAATAATACTAATTATCACAGATTATTTTTTGAACGGTTAGTTTTATCGATTAGACACAGCGAGCTTTTTTGTAGAGCATCAAACGTTCTACAAAAATGTGCTAAAAAAAGCTCTCCTAACCTCAACGGCTAAAGTCTAAAAAAATTCGAACGTAAACAAAAAAAAATTTCCTATGTTATTTAAATCGGGAATAAAAATTTGCGATGAGGGACCTCTTAATTAAAATATGAAGGGCTAATACTTGCAGAGGTTTTTTTTGAGATACCAAACAATACATTTTTCATTATATCGAGGGAAAAAAAAATTTGTCATTTTATTTGACCTACCCTAATACACACATACATCCATCCCAAAATTTGTTCTAAATATGATTTCTCGAAAACAAAGCTTCCTTTATGAGGAAGCTAAATACATAAAAACTTCAAAACCGCATAGAATTAATTAAAAATGTCAGCCTAACGGAATATCATAATCGCGGTGACCCAATAAAACAATTTATAAAAAAAAAAAATTCTCGTTTTTTAGAAAAAAAACCGCACTTCTAAATATATTAACCGTATTTTTCAATGCCCAGAAATCCAAACCGATAAATCTAGTCTTTTTTTCAATCCATTAGCGGTCGTTTTTCATTGATCTTTCGGTCTCGATCAATAACATGTTTGCCTAGCAGTTCGCTTCCGGGACTTTCAGCGATGATGAACCGGACGCGACACGTTAATTTTCGGCTAATTCTATTAACCGGCACACGCCCAGATCGATCCTCATTCGTCGTCGGCGCAAGCGCTCCGGGCCCGCTGATCTTCATCTCGCTGGCAATTAGTCATTCGTGACAATGGCATGCCACACACATGGAAAGAGCGAGAGAGAAGATGATGGCCTTAACGCCTCACCCCCGCGAGCGGGCTCTGTGCTAAAGCGAGATCCCGCGGCTGATTGATGGCCGCGCTATCAGCGCATAGCGCACAGCGCCGAACAGACAGACCGACATGTGTGACTCGATGCTCTCGCGAGAGATCTCCTCGCGAAGCAATGAAATCCAACGAGCTATATCGGGTGATTGATGATTTCCCATCGTCCGTATTAGAGATGAACCCGGCGAAATTCGCCCCAAGGTGCCCTTTCTTTTTAATTATCAATTTTTCCGCCAACGTACGAAGACACCCGAGGGGGCACTCTCGTGCGGATTTTATGCCAAATTTTGATCGATGAGCCAAAGGGGAGAGGCATGTTTCTCTCAGGAGGCAAATTCAACAAACGTCCTTACTTCTGCGGGGCTTTTATTTCACATTGAGTTGATGACAGTGTTGCCAGATCCGCAAAATGAAAATTCCTCAAATTTCTTCAACTTCTGATCAAATTTCTTCAAAACATCTTCAGTTTTTTTCTTAATACTCAATGTTCGAGACTGATTCGGTGCTCTATTTGTTAACACATTATGCGTTGATACATTAATAGATGCAATGCAAAAAAAAAAAAAATGGTATTCGAAGAAACAAAAATGTATCCCAAAAAAGTGTGATTATAAGATGAGGAAAGATACGTGATAATCTTCAAATCTTCAGACTTTACTCAGATTTTTATGTAATTTCTTCAAATCTTCAAAATTTCCTCAGATTCTTATGTAAGTTCTTCAAATCTCCAAAATTTCCTCAGATTTTTATGTAATTCCTTGAAATCTTCGAAACTTCCTCAGATTTTTATGTAATTTCTTCAAATCTTCAAAATTTCCTCAGATTTTTATGTGATTTCTTGAAATCTTCGAAATTTCCTCAGATTTTTATGTAATTTCTTCAAATCTTCAAAATTTCCTTAGATTTTTATGTAATTTCTTCAAATCTTCAAAATTTCCGCAGACTTTTATGTAATTTCTTCAAATCTTCAAAATTTCTTCAGATTTTTATGTAATTTCTTCAAATCTCCAAAATTTCCTCAGATTTTTATGTAATTTCTTTAAAGATGTTGAGTCCCAAATCGCAAATGATGAGAACATTCTGAAAATTTGGTATGTTTTTGGATGAAGTATTTAAGAGGTCGTGTAAAAATTTCACGACGATTAGGAAGCTCGTTATCGAACAATTAACATTAACAAATTAAATTAAATTAAATGTAGTCTTATGGAAACTGATATAACTTTGCGATAAGTTTTTTTTGACCTCTTAATTTTTTTATATCTACAATATATTGAAAGCAACGGAAACAAAACGAAGTTTTACACGCCCTCTTAAATACTTCATACAAAAACATACCAAATTTTCAGAATTTTCTCATCATTTTTCATTTTAACCCTTAAGGAGGTTGAAGTTATGATGATATAATTCTGAAAATTCGATATGTTTTTACGTGAAATATTCAGGAGGTCGTGTAAAAATTTCACGACGATTAAGAAGCTATTTATTGAGCAATCAACATTAACAAGTTTCATAGGGACTCAACATCCTTAAATCTTCAAAATTTCCTCGGATTTTTATGTAATTTCTTCAAATCTTCAAAATTTCCTCAGATTTTTATGTAATTTCTTCAAAACTTCAAAATTTCCCCCGATTTTTATGTGATTTCTTGAAATCTTCAAAATTTCTTCAGATTTTTATGTCGATTTTTAAAATCTTCAAATTCCCTCAGATCTTTATGTAATTTCGTCAAATCTTCAAAATTTCCTCAGATTTTTATGTAATTTCTTCAAATCTCCAAAATTTCCTCAGATTTTTATGTAATTTCTTGAAATCTTCAAAATTTCCTCAGATTTTTATGTAATTTCTTCAATCTTCAAAATTTCCTCAGATTTTTATGTAATTTCTTCAAATCTTCAAAATTTCCTCAGATTTTTATGTGATTTCTTCAAATCTTCCAAATTTCTTCAGGGTCTCACTAATTTCTGCAAATTTGAGGATATTTCCTCAGACCTGGCAACACTGGTTAATGAAGAATAAGTTAGTCAAGGCGACGATCAAAGGGATGACGAAGGGAATATCGAACGGCGAGTGGAAAAAAAAAAAGTGAAAGTCTGGGAACAAACGCACTAACGAAGCTATAACGCGTAAAAGGGAAATCGCGCGTAAAGTCTCGTCCCTCTCAGACTCTCATCGCGTCCGCTGAGTATAATCGGCGGTAACTTAAGTGTGTATGTACGAACGTGTGCGTGTGTGTCGATTGCTGAGGAACAAAGTGACCTGGGAACCGCATAATCTGACGCGAAAAATTTCTTGACTTACGCCCTTCTGCTTCTCAATCGGTCAATGTATTCGCATATTTCCTAAGTATAATTCGGCAATAAAGTGCTCGCGTGGAATGATCCGTCCGTTGGCCGTCATCATATCGACCGTATATCTCGTTGTTTTCTCTCTCTCTCTCTCTCTCTCTCTCTCTCTCTCTCTCTCGTCATGTGGGTCATGCGGTATTGCACCGTACAGAGAGGCGGCGCGGAACACATCAAGCAAAATAGCACCGTGAGGCACTCTTTGGTTTCGCGACAACGCGAAGCGAAACGAGGCCCACGGAGGAGTTAAAAATTGCCCGCGCGTTGTTTTCGCTTCGCTATAATATTTATATGGGATATTTCAAAACAACTCGACCGGACGCTTGACCCTCGATCTCGCCCATTTCGTTCATTATTTTTTTTACAAACGTACGGAGGCTGAAAAGCAGTCTCAATTTTTGAAGTTTTTTCTTTCCATCAGACTTTGACGTTTGTTATTTTTTTTTTTAATGAAAAAAACGAACAATTTTCGAAAACAAAAAATCTCGAAAAATTGCTCGGCTTAATTTATCAACCGTTGTTTTAAATTAAATTTATTTATGGAAAAGAAATTTAATTTTTTAAATAAAATAATTCTTTGAATTATTTTAAATTTTTTATTTACTTATTAAGTTTAATTTATAAACAGTTATGAGCTTTTTTGTATTTTTTTTTTTTAAGATTGCACTCTTTTCATAGGAAATCGTTGAAAATTTTTTTTGTTAATTTGTGACATGCTAAAAGACTTCGACTTGTTTTTGACAGAATCTTGAAAAAGTTTGCAGAAGTTGATGAATTCGTTTCTTATGACGTTAAAAATGAAAATTATTTGAAAATAATGGATAAATGAATAAATAAAAAATAAATAATTAAGTATTTTAACACCTGCACAGGGTGACTCCACTTTTATCCTCTGAATTTCCGGTGTTCCTGTAATCTCGACGTTTAAAAAATTCTTCGAGAAAATGAAAAGATTTCCATATTTTCAATTTTGACGGTATTTGTTTGATAAAAAAAAATAACAGCTGATAGCAAAAAATAGAAAGATTTATTTACTAGATATTGGCAACAACTTTTCATATTTCGTTACAAAGATGCATTTAAATTATATAAATATTTATATATAAATAATTATAATTAATATGGGGCATTCCATCAAAATCGGACAGTTTGAAAAACTTTTTTTTTATGTTCTCAAATTTTTTATATTTGATTTTTTTGATTACTCGTTCAGAAGAGCAAAAAACCGCTCTTTTTCGGTATTTTGGTCATAACTTCTTGAATAATGGTCCAAGTTGAAAGTTTTTTTTTTATTTTTGTTTTTTTATGGCCTTTTTAGAAAAAAAATACAAAAAAAATATTCGACGTGTTTTTAATTAAGTTTTTTAAGTTTTAAACTTTAAATCGCGTTTTTAACAGTGAGTGAATGATTTGATTTTTTAAATTTTTTGTTTTAAACCTCTATCTATTCAACAACTTTTAAGCCTAGTCCGATCGTAGGCTTTCCATAACTACTATTTTTTTCAATTTTTAAAAATTAAAATTTTTGTTTTCTATAAATTATTATGAATACCAATTTTCGTTACTGTACAGTATTTTTTTTCATTATTTAGAATTCATTTTGACACTTTTTTATAAAACTTTATACATAAAAAAAAAAATTTCTTTTTCAAAAATCTAGAAAAAATAGTAGTTAGGGAAATCTCACGATCGGACTAGTCTCAAAAGTTGTTGAATAGATAGACGTTTAAAACAAAAATGTAAAAAAAAAATCAAAGTATACCCTCACTTTAAAAAACGCGATTCAAAGTTCAAAACTCAAAAAACTCATTTAAAAACATGTCGAATATTTTTGATTTAAAAAAAAGAACTTTTAATTTGGACCATTATTTAAGAAGTTATAACCGAAATACCGAAAAAAGAGCGGGTTTTTTGTTAATTTAATATCTTTTGAACGGGTATTAAAAAAAATCTCAAAATTTACCATCAAGGATCTTTTGATGGGTACTAAAAAATATAAAAAAATTGAGGAAATAAAAAAAAAAGTTTTTCAAACTCTCCGATTTGGGATGGAATGCCCCATATATATATGGCAATAATAATTATATGATAATATATAAGTAATTGAATTAATGTAAATAATTAATGATTGAAACAATATAAATAATTGAACTTATCTAAATAATTGGTATAATTTTTTTAGCCGAACTATAAGAAAAATCTCAACCCAAGATCGAGAGGATTTAGGGTCGAACATTCGTTGTCTTGACTTGGAATACTCAGTATATAATTTCTCCACAGTATTTCGCTTGTAACTTTGCAACGAGCAAAACGGTCGGCCGCTCTTCCTTCAAGTGCCTCGGGCATTTTGTAACTTCTTCCCTCGTAGCCCCGAAAGAAGAGAGAGAAAGACAGAGAGACAGAGCTGCGAAGAGTCTTTTATATCCTATCGACGTTGTAGCGCGTGCGCACGCGATCGCGCAGACGCAGTGCAATAAAAGCTCTCTCCGCGCCTCTTTTTCGCGCACCGGCTTCTGTACTCTCGCCGCTTCGTCTGACCTCTCTCTGCCATTTCTACTTGCTCACCTCTGCACGAGAAAACGCCGAGGATTACGAGAGGGAAAGAGAGGGAGAGAGAGATAAAAAAAAACGAGGATGACAACAATGACCAAGAGAGAAAGTATACATAGATATGAGTCTGCTCGTTCCGGGTTCCTCCGTTTTGTATTTTATATTCTTCTTTTTCTTTAACTTCGCGTCTGGCTCTCTTATTCTGTCGCATTTTCTCTCTTCGGGCCACGACCTGAATAAATACCACACCGCGGCAATGCTCCAAATTGCATCGCTCCTCGTCCAGTGGCCAAAACAAACAACACACAAGATTCAGCAAAAGGTCGCCGATTTTTAGTCAGGCAATGATTTAACCCCTTGATTTAAGGGAGTATTCTGGTCTGGAAATTTGAAAAAATAAATTTTTCTTTGCATGTTCTTAAAGTTTAGACCTTTACGAATATTTCCTTGAAAGGAAATTTTTTAATTCCAATATAATTTGCGGAGTAAATTAAAATAAATATGGCATGAAATAAATTTAAAAAAATAAAAAAATAAATGAATTAAAAAAATTAATAAATTTTAAAAAATTTAATCATTAATAAATTTTAAAAATTGTAATAATTAATATATTTAAAAAATTGTAATAATTAATATATTTTAAAAATTGTAATAATAAATGAATTTAAAAAATTTTGATGATTAATAAATTTAGAAAATTTTAATAATTAATAAATTTTGAAAATTTTGATAATTAATAAATTAAAAAAATTTAAACAATTATTGAAATTGAGGAAAATGGGTGGATAATGTTTGCTGGTCAGAGAGATATTGTTCATTGGAAACGGCGTTTGAAAGAAAAACATCTGGACCAGATTACGTACCCCCTCGTTATATATTTTTCCACCGTCTTCACGATTTTTTTCCTTCAAATCGTGGACCCCCTCGGGAACTATATACATCGTCTTGGGCGACCGCCGGTCCCTGGAGAACTCCGTGACCGAATTTCTCCATTCTTTTCCCTCCCTCTTTCATTCGAGAGCTCTTTCGTATCTTTATTTATTTTTTTAGATTCTTGCATCTTTGATGCTTTTCCATCTCTCGCATCTTCCACACTAAAACTATAGGAAACATTCCATATTAAAAAAAAAAAAAAAAACAATTTTACATAAATTCTGGACATATGGAAAGCCTGAATCGTTTTGAACAATTCCAGAAATCATGTATTCTTGTCCCCTCATTCAAGCATACATATTGTGGCACATTTTTCTTAATGTAGCCTTGGTAGAATCGTAAAAAAAAATCATTAACCAAATCCGAGGCTTCATTTGACATGAAGTACCCCATATTTATATATATATTAGGGTGATTTTTTTCGACTTTTTTAATTTCTCTCACTCCTCACCTCAAATTTTGTTGCATATGTCTGAAAGAAAATTCCCTGAAAGTCACAGCCCTTAATATTAATGTTAAGTACGTTCCCTTCGCGTGATAAGTTTTTCTATCTAAATACACGTAAATGAAAAACTTTTTTCGTCAAAATTTTACGACTCCGCGGTTTTTTATGCTATCACATTGATTTTGGTCGCAATTTACGTAGAATCGAACGATCTTTAAAAGTGTCCTGAACAGCGCAAGTGTAACCTACATTGGTAAGATGTAAAGGGTTCCTAAAGTTGATTTTCACCCAAAATTCTCGATTTTTTGCTGTTATGTCCGAAATGATTAGCTTAACCGAAAAATCGTAAAGAAAAATCTTGTTGGAAATTTAATTTCCTACAAAAAAGGTCCTTTAGACCTAACTGCTAAAATTAATATTTCCTGAGATATTGAACCTTAACTTATTTGTGATATAAAATTTGTAGTTTATTGAACCAAAAGTTTCAAACTGTTGATATTCCATATCATATCACCATATCACATATCATATCACCAGTGGTGATATGATATGAAATATCAACAATTTGAAACTTTTGGCTCGATAATCCATAAAAAATTTCCTATCACAAATAAGTTAAGGTTCATATCTCAAGAAATATTAATTTGAGTCATTAGGTCTAAAGGACCTTTTTTTTAGGAAATTAAATTTCCAGAAAAATATTCCTTTACATTTTTTCGGTAAAGTTAATCATTTCGGAGATAACAGCGAAAAAACGAGAATTCTGGGTTAAAAATCAACTTTAGTGACCTCTTACCATCTCACCAGTGTAAGTTACACTTACGCCGTTGAGGACACTTTCAAAGCTCGTTCGATTCTGCGTAAATTGTGACCAAAATCAATGCGATAGCATAAAAAACCGCGGAGTGGTAAAATTTTGAAGAAAAAAGTTTTTGATTTACGTGTATTTTAGATGGAAAAACTTAAGCGAAGGGAAAGTACTTGATATTAAGGCCTGTAACTTTAAGGGAATTTTCTTTCAGACATATGCAACAAAATTTCGGGTAGGGAGTGAAAGAAATAAAAAAAAGTCGAAAAAAATCGCCCTAATATATATATGGCTCATGTGGTATATATATATCGACGTGAGTGAGACTCCTTCCAGATAACCTCGACCACCTTGGACGGGTCCGGGCTAGGTGGGTCAAGCTTCGGGCCCAAGCTTCCCTCTCTGTTCGGCTCTTCGGGCCTCCGAACGCTCGTACGTCGTCTTTCCCATCGTGAGTCACTCTCGATCGCGCTGGTCCGCGGACAGTGGTCGCCCCCAGGCGGCATTTCGACGAGGCTCATGCTGGCGCCAGCGTTGCGCAACTCTTTTGCCAATGCACTACGTAGATATATTTATATATAAATATAAATATATATATATATCAATGGCGGGGGTGAGAGACAGGCGAGATATAGCGCGACGAAAAGGACACGACAAACGAAAAGCGCGGCGCTTCGTGCGCGCCTTCCTTTTTTTCTCCCTTGGTTCCCTCGTAAGTTTTGTTCGTCACGCTGCGCACCTTCGACATTTTTCATTGCAGGGACCAGCAGCGAGAGAAAGAGAGAAAGGGAAAGATTAAGAGTGGACTTTTCGGTGTTGGTGTATGTGTCCTCCTCACTGAAATCCAACGAAACCTCGAACGAATGACTCGACACGCTCGAGGACACGACGCGCGTGTCAGCTGGACCATGGGAGTCTTGTTTACGAAATATTTTTTACACGACCGAGAATCGCCAGTCTTTATTCTCATAATTTTTTTATCTTTTTTTTTTATACCAGTTGCTTCTCAATAGAAATTAATCGGCGAAAATTTGCATTCTCAAGATGGAATAAGCATTACTAATGGCAATGCTACTTTGTCAAGAAGTTGAAGGTTTCTTGTGCAGAATGATGATGAAAATGTATCAACACCAGAGTTGTAAATAATGCATAACTTTGATAATGCATTACTTTATCTATTACCCATTACACTGCAAAATGTGAAATGGATAAGTGTACCATTACAAAATACAAAAGTAATGTGTAATGCCCGCATGTGCCATCATAAATAAAAAGTACTATGTAATGGATGCGTGTTCCATTACAAATAAAACAAAGTAATGTGTAATGTATGCATGTTCCATTACAAATAAAAAAGTAATGTGTAATAGATGCATGTCCCATTACAAATAAAAAAGTAATGTATTATGGATGCATGTGCCATTACAAATAAATAGTAATGTGTAATGGATCCGTGTTCCATTACAAAAAAAAAAGTAATGTGTAATGTATGCACGTTCCATTACAAACTACAATTTAAAAAAAAAGTAATTTGCAGAGGAAAATATTCCATTATAAATTGAAAAATTGCCATGCTCGTATTGGAAACTTGCACATTGCACATCACAAATGATCCATAAAGTTAAAAAATAGAAACAAAAAAACAGACAGTTCATCGTTAAATATGAAGTACGAAAATGTAGTCAACCGAAAAAATTATTCTACTTTATTTTGTCACGCACTTTTGTACGCTGTTATCCATAATTATAAACAACCCAAATAAAAATTACAAGTTACTGATACAAAATTTGTCGCTTTATTGAATCCCTGAATAATGTGCATGTTCTTTTTTTTTTATCTTTATGGATCATCTGTGATAATTGTGGATCAACTTTTAGTGAGCGAAATAAAATAATGAGATAGCAATGTGCAAGTTTCTAATACGAACACGGTAATTTTTCTATTTGTAATCGAATATTCTCCACTGCAAATTACTTTTTTTAAATTGTAATTTGTAATGGAATGAGCATACATTACACATTACTTTTTTTATTTGTAATGGAACACGCATCCATTACACACTACTTTTTTATTTGTAATGGCACATGCATCCACTACACATTACTTTTTTTTATTTGTAATGGGACATTCATCCATTACACATTACTTTTTTAATTTGTAATGGAACGTGCATACATTACACATTACTTTTTTTTATTTGTAATGGCACATGCATCCATTACACATTATTTTTTTTTATTTGTAATGGAACGTGCATACATTACACATTACTTTTTTTTATTTGTAATGGCACATGCATCCCTTACACATTACTTTTTTCATTTGTAATGGAAAACTTGTCCAATACACATTGTTTAAAGTAATGGGTAATGCATTACTTTTACATTACCATTTTCACAACTCTGATCAGCATTGTGATAACGGAATTTCAAATTTCTCTTCACTACCGAAAGTATTTGATTTCCGAGTAAGGTCAGACTTGGTTGGTGGGCATTTTGCTGGATTTTTGGGAAGAGAATGATCACCCACGGTGTTGGCCCACCAGATGAGCAATCATTCGCCCAAAAGGTACAAAGTTTTTAGCGCTTCCTGAAAATTATACGGTAATATTTCGGTCGAAATGGCTCGGCAATGTGCGGCGTTCGTTTACCAAAACGTCAAATTATCCAAGATTGCGGGTACAAAGGGGGTCTCTCGAACGAGCTCTCTCCTCGTTACGTGTCATCTTCTCTCTTTCTCTCGTCACAGAGGATCACGCTATATAGAATCAACCGCGAATTCGCGAAAAACGCAAAGAAAGAGAGGGAGAGAGAGAGAGAGAGAGGGCGAGAGAGTTCATCATTTTTATTCGGGAGGATCGGAAGGTGCGGTTGATGCGTCGATTTCCAGTGAATTTTTATTTGGTCTTTTTAAATCCTCTCGCGAGGTTGGTGTCGAAGTTGCCGGAGGATTTTAGCTGAGCAAAACTCGAAGTAAGTCGGGTTTGGTCGAGGGTAAGGAAGGGGGAGACGATCGGAGCCTATAGCTGCCCGCTCATAAATCTTGTCCTAACGCACGCGGGTTTATTACTCGTAATCAAGCAGCCATGAATCCTCCTGAAATCACCTACGTTATAGCGAGAATCCTGCTACATATATGTATATATAACCCAGAAGATAGAAACTCGGCGTGTGCGTTCTCTTTAGAGCGCCCTCTACTTAATACCGCCCTGCGCTTAAACCGCCGCCACTCTGAAGAATATATCTCGCGATTCCGCGATCCAGGGGTCTGGAGTTCGAGAGCAGCGATGCGCACGCGCGCTGGATCATCCCCTCCCCGGGTTATCAATCATAGGCCAATAACGAGGCTCCGAGCGCGCAGGCAGCGCCGCTAGTTCGGTCGACCGCCGCGCCGACACTTTTTTCATCTCTAAAGTTATCGCGTGGCGCCCTCTCTTCCTAGTTGTACGCCAAAGCGCCCTCCACGGTCGATGAATTGCAACTTTGTTATTACTTTTTCCATCGACACTCGAGTCGATTATCCGCGCAGATGCCAAGCATTTCTAGACATTAGCGCGTAACGTGCCTATTATCTTTGGAAGCATGATATTGAGGATCGAGGAAGAAGATTCTGCGCTGGTGAAAACGGCAAAAGAGGTATTGGAGAGTCTCGAATCGACGCCATTTTGAGAGCTCCGGTCCATTTTGTGCAGCGATAGATATTTTTTGGAGGAATCGAAGTGTCTCTGGTGTCGGTAAGCTAGGAACCGACATTACCTCGAAATTTCCATCACACTTTGCTTGGTTAATGTTGTGTGGATAGCAATAAAGTTTTTCAAATATTTTAAGATTTTTTTTCAAGGTTGTTCAACGGGCTTTATAGAGACGCGACAAAAATGGCCGAATAGAGAATTTTTTCTGGAAAATGGCGGGACATGAAGAAAAGGATTTTCCTTCAACACAATACAATATACAATACTCTATACAATACAATATGCAATACAATATACAATACAATATACAATACAATATACAATACAATATACAATACAATATACAATACAATATACAATGCAATATACAATACAATAAACAATACGATATACAATACAATATACAATACGATATACAATGTAATATACAATGCAATCTACAATGCAATATATAATGCAATATACAATACAATATACAATACAATATACAATGCAATATACAATACAATATACAATACAATAAATAAATATTGAGAAACTTAGAAAAAAAATCATCAAAAAATACGGAAAAAAGCAACTAAAACATGGCCGCCAGCAGATGATGACATTTTTTTGCGATGTTTAGCGGTGTCCATTCTCCAGCTGAAACGATCCATTTGAAAACTAAAAACCGAAGGGGTTATTCAAGTTTGCGACAAATACGATCAATTGATAATCATTGATTTAAAAAAAAAAATTTAATCGCGACGAAACTCAGGCATACAAAATCTTTGAAAAAAGTCGTTATTTTTACGTAAGGATTCGAAAATGAAGATCGATTTCTAAAAAATGAGGTCGTCAAAATTCACTTTCTATGTTTCCCATCTTATTTTCTGTAAATTTGAAAACAATCCATCGAGTGTTTCGAGAAAAAGGCTTTTAAACTTTAAGTATGGTGCTGCTATATTTAAGCCTTTCAACTGTTAGAAAATCTAGCTCATCCAATATTTCAATGAAATTTTCAGGGAATAAAGCTAAAAAATAATACTGTGGAATAAAAATATTCTTGAAAAATCTAATTTTCATCTACCTACACTGACACACACACTGAGAAAACAATTTACCAGGATTTTTTAACTGTTAAAAATATAAAGTTGAATATGGCGAAATCAATGACTTTTAATAAATTCATTAATAACAGCTTTCAATAACAGTTAATAAATTATTCTGACGCAATTAAAATATTTCTCGACGACTAACAAATTTTGTAACAGTTAAGGAATATTTAAGTAAAAGTGCCAACAAAATATATTTCGTTACTAAAAATAAACTGTTTTCTCAGTCTCGATAAATCTCCTCCTAGAACCGAAATTGTCGTTCCTAGACTTGGTAAAAAAAAATCTTAAGAATTGACAAAACTATAAAAATCTAAAAATCAGTTATTATCGGTAAGACAATCAAACAATGATTATCCACAGTGTATTCTAAAGTGACTCTGTTAATTTTCGTAATAAAAACAAAATTTTTCCATATCTCCGCTCGAAGGAGATTTATTTTTCAGAAAAAAAAATCACCCCAATCGGACGACTTCAATCGTAGTGACTTCAAATTTTCTGACAATATTTCTTACAAGTTTTAGTATCAGAAAAAAAATCGATTTTTCGACCCTTTTCCCCCTTAATGTAGGATTGTCGATAAAATAGTACATTGTATCACGAGGACGTAAAATGTTTTTGCGCCGAGTGATGTACGATATTTTATATCACGAGGTGCAATATGGATGTTTTCACGTCCGCTTGCGGACGTAAAAGCGTCCATTATTGTACTGAGTGATCAAAAATTTTTTTTCTCACCAAAAGTCCCAGCGAAGAAGATGCGGGTGATGGAGTGCGTTTCTCGTTGCGCAATTGCGCGTGCAACTTGGAAAAATGTTCCGTGGCGTCGTCGAAGTTGGCGCTGTTCAAGAGGAGGAAAAGGGTATTTAATAATCCACGATGATAAATCGCGGCCCGTTAACTCGAGCGGGGCGCAGGTACAAAGAGAAGCCGTCGGGCACTTTGCGATGGTCTCTCACTCTTTTCATCCTCATACGCTCTCACCTAATCGACTCTCCTTCTCTTTTCTCAACCCGCAACGATAAGCGATCTCCCTCCTTCGCTCAGACTTTTTTTTGCCATCGACCTAAACGCTCATTCTCACTGACTCGGTCGCACCGAGTGCGAAACGAGCGGCGCAACTTTATAGCTCTCCGCGGAGCGTCAGGCATTATTTTATATTGTCATAGTTGCCAGAGGACAAAAAAGTCCGGACAAGACTCTGCTGGCAAAATTCGCGTAACAGCGCGAAACAAACGCAAACGTTTGTCCAGCGATAGCGAGAGTGAAATCCCTTCGAAATGAGTCAATTCGCATGAAATATTCAGTCTTGTGTTTGCATTTGGGTTTATTTGGGTTTATTTGGAAAATGAGTCAATCGTTCCCATTACATCGAATATTCAGTCTTGTCATTGCATTTTCCGTCGGGACCACCGAAAAGGGTTGCTTTTTCCCACAGGGGCGCTCCCGTTCGCATTCGCTTTGGGTTTTTTGAACTTAAGTCTCGGTGAAGCGGCGCTGCAATGTACCGAGACGCCGACGCCGACGACGACGCCGCCGATGGTCATTATTTTTACGAGCTATCACACCGCTCATTATCTTTTAAGAGTCGCGTTACACCGACGCTCGTTACTCGTTACAGTCGGATCACTCTGTATATGTATCGTATATGAGGTATTCCCGCTCAACGGGACCCCCTTTTAGGCCGACCTCTTTCGATTTTCTTGAAACTCGAGTATGTTCTAGTGTCGCCTGAAAGTATATTGTACACTAATTTTCAGATCTCTAACTATAATACTCTTTGGAATACACCAAAAGTTATATTTTAAACTTTTTGCGTATTCAGCGCTTCGGAACTTTGGCACGGCGCGAAATAAAATCGATAAAATTCTTTATCAACAGCTTTCGATCCGAAATTTCCTGCGCTTTTCGAAAAAAATATTCCGAAAAAAGACGAATTCATTTGAATTTCGGCTAAAAACCGAAAAAATTGATTTACAAAAAAAGAGCATAATTTAATACAGCGGGATAATTTTTTTCATGTTTTGTATATATCTGAAAAGTCACGATATAAGTTTCAAGTTGGCACTCGCATCTGTTTACTAATGCCAAGTCTTTTAGTAGGATAAAAATTCTTAAACATTGTGTTTTTCGTATTCAACAGTTCTCTGATATATTATCTATTTTTTTTTAACGAATTTCGAATTTTATAATTTTATTAAATTCAAAATTTAATAAATTAACTAAATTCAAAATTCGTTTAAAAAAACGCTATAAAATACATCAGAGTGTTGTTGAATACGAACAACACGATATTTAAGAATTTGTATCCTACTAAAAGACTTGGCATTGGTAAACGGATGTGAGTTCCAACTTGAAATTTATATCGTGACTTCTCAGATATATACAAAACATGAAAAAAATTGTTCCGCCGAATTAAATTATGCACTTTTTTTTGTAAATAAATTTTTTCGGTTTTCGGCCGAAATTTAGATGAATTCGTTTTTTTTCGGAATTGCTGATATTTTTTTCGAAAAGCGCAGGAAATTTCCGATCGAAAGCTATTGTCAAAGAATTTTTTCGATTTTATTTCGCGCCGTGCCAAAACTCCGAAGCGCTGAATACGCAAAAAGTTTGAAATATAAGTTTTGGTGTATTCCAAAGAGTATTATAGTTAGAGATCTGAAAATTGGTGTACAATATACTTTCAGGCAACACTAAAACATACTTGAGTTTCAAGAAAATCAAAAGAGGTCGGCCTAAAAGGGGGTCCCGTTGAGCGGGAATACCTCATATATATGTATGTATATATATGAGCGTATATTGTGTCGGCAAGGCTTAAAGGAGTTGAGCCTTAGGGAATATTCGGTAAAGTAACGCGGACACTTTAGTGATCGGCATATTTATAGGCATACATACTTCTGTGTTATTTTTTTGTTCGTATTTTACATGTATTTCAGTGACGGACAATAGATGGGATGAATGTTAAGGGGGAAGGGACTGTAAGGGATGAAAGTATTATCAATGAGAATCTGCTAAAACGACAATTATTGCACTGCCCTTTAAAAAATGAAGATATTTCAACTCAACAAGCGGCGTTTTAAAGGGGACATATTCAGCTTCATTTTGCTTTTCCAAAAAAAAAAAAATTCGATTTTTTTAAAACCCGGTACCGCTCTTTGAAATGTAGTCGTTTTTTGGCTTTTTTTTGGCGTTGAAATTTTGGTGCATGATTCATGAAATTTTTTTTTTTACTATTTTTCGTGTGAAAAATTGGTGTGGGGAGTATAAGCTTCAATTCCGTTTTTTAAAAAGTTTCCTGCGATTTTTTCACGCAAAAATATTCAACTTTCCGTAAAAAAATGACTATATTTATGAAATGTCGCGTAACTCTAAAACTACTGGGTTTTCGTGTAATCACTAAGAATGTAAAAAGTTGCATACTGCATTTTGGATTCAATGAAATTTTTTCAGAATTAAAAAAAAAAAAATTTCGTTGACAGGAGACATTTTCGAAAAAAAAATTTTGAAAAAAAATTCTGAAAATATTTCATTGAATTCAGAATGATTATATGCAAATTTTTATCCTTCTAGTGATTTCACGAAAACCCACTAGTTTTAGAGTTACGCTACATTTTATAAATATGGTCGTTTTTTCCGAAAAATTGAATATTTTTGTGAAAAAAAATCGTACGAAACTTTTTATAAACGAAATTGCAGCTTATACTCCCCCCTACAGTTTAAAAAAAATTTCATGGATCGTGCAGCAAAATTTCAACGCCAAAAAAAAATTCAAAAAACGACCATCTTTCAAAGGGCGTGCCGGGTAAAAAAACAATCGAAAATCTTTTTTGGAAAAAGCGAAATGAAGCTGAATATGTCCCTTTTGAAACACCGCTTGTTGATTTGAAATATCTTCATTTTCTTCTTTTCAACATTTTTTTTTTTTCAAAAATTTTTATTAATGACGAGATAAATATCTCGTCACTAATAAAAATTTTTAACAAAAAAAAATCTTCAACAATCGGGTCTCTTACTTCATCTACACGGCTTTTTAGTCAAAAAAACTTTATCTAAACAGGTCTTTCATCGAAAATCCTGTGAAAAACCAAGATTTTATTTTTTTAAATTCACATACTTTGAAGAAATACGAAATAAATTTTTAATTATTTATTACAGTGGTTTTCCTTCTTAGTGTGCCAATTATTGTATTACACTTTTCCGATAGTCATTCGGTAAAAGTGGATCTGGAAAAAAAGAGATAAAAATTTTCTCCCCTACGCGGACGAACCTGGATAAAATTATACGTGGCTCGTTTGTAATTATCGCATAATTATCGATAAGAAATCTCGATGAGCAGAGGTGTGAGAATATATACATAGACATATACTAGGGTGATATGTTCAGGGCAACTTTTTTTTTTACCCATCGTGCCCGAAAACCTTTAGTTGGTACCCAAAAATGAAGTTTCGTGAAAGGGGGGTGTTGTTAAAAAATATTAAGCGGTCGCGAATCAAAGTTAAAGGTTTCCCATTTGATTAACATTGGAAAAAAAAAAATTCTCATTATTAGTGTTACCATTCCGCGAATTTTGATATCGCGATATTTTCCAAGTGGGTTCTTATAGGAAAAATGATACTCTACAAGAAGATTCATTGAGCCATGTCCGTAAATTCAACAGTTTCAGCGGTATCATTATTTCAAGTGAATATTGTATGAAAATATCTATTCAAATGGCTGTAACGCCCAAGCTATTAGATATATCGAAAAAATTCAAATGAGAACTTTGTAGAGAAAGTGATTTGCTACAAAAAAAGTTTCACAAGCCGAGCCCGTAAATTCAACTCTTTTTCAGGTATAGGTGTATGAAGTAAAATAAATAGATATTTTTTTGTTTTATTCAATCAAACGAACTCCATTTTCTATGAGATAGCATGTACAAAATCATCAGAAAAACCATTCAACAAATGTTATGTTCAAGAATTCCCCATGCGAATGAATCAATGAAACAAAAACAAAAAATCTGCACTGAGAAAAAAAAATGGTTGAAAATGCAAAATCGTTAGTTGAATACGGGCCACTAAATATTTATGTGGTCTAACTAAATAATTAGTGTCTTAAATAATTCCGCGCTTCGGTTAACCAAAATATTGCTCAGGCATATTGGATTGTACAACTAAATATTTAGTTGCACGTATTCAACTAAACAATTTTGCATATTCAACCATTTTTTTTTTTCAGTGTATTTATTTTATTTCATCCACCTATAGATGAGAAAGAGTTGAATTTACGGGCTCGGCTTATAAGACTTTTTTGTAGCAAATTACTTTCTCTACAAAGTTCTCATTTGAATTTTTTCGATATATCCAATAGCTTAGGCGTTACAGCCGTTTAAGTAGATATTTTCATACAATATTCACTTGAAACAATGATACCGCTGAAACGGTTGAATTTACGGACATGGCTCAATGAACTTTATCGTAGAATATCATATTTCCTATGAGAACCGACTTGGAAAATATCGCGATATCAAAATTCGCGGAATGGTAACACTAATAATGAGAAATTTTTTTTTTCAATGTCATTCAAATAGGAAACCTTCAATTTTGATCCGCGACCTCTAAATATTTTTTGACAACACCCCCCTTTCACGAAACTTCGTTTTTGGACACCAACTAAAGGTTTTCAGGCACGATGGGTCAAAAAAAAAAGTTGCCCTGAAACGAATCACCCTAATGTATACGTATATTCATGAATGAAAAATAAAGGATATAAAATTGAATCTGATAGCACACCCAGTTGACGTGAACGTTTCTCTAATCAGCATGCACGAAGGTTTTATCAATGGCCACAGACACGCATACTCGCACGTACACTTGGTGTGAGAATTAATTAAATTATTATTACTATTATTAGTTACGGTTACAAATGGCATTAAGTCGTTTAATTGATAACATCGTTGATAGTGACTGACCCTATCTGCATTAAATGATTCGCCTTATCTATTATGTGCACCGATATCTGTATATAAATAATACCTACCTTTTAATAATAATAATTTACGTACCTTTGTGTATATAAACAAAATCATACATCATGTCACTTCTTTAAAAGGCTTCTCGATGATTAAAAGTGTGACTTGACTTAAGTCCTTTAATTATAAGAATCAAGCCGATATAATTATGCTCAAAATGGACGAAATATTTCTGCGGGGAATTCAATAATTTATATCTTTATTAGGGCGATTTTTTTTTTCAACTTTTTTTATTTGTTTCACTCCCCACCTAAAATGTTGTTGCATATGTCTGAAAGAAACTACCCTGAAAGTTACAGCCCTTAATATTAATATTAAGTACTCGCCCTTCGCGTGAAAAGATTTCCCATCTAAAATACACGTAAATAAAAAACTTTTTTCTTCAAATTGCTATAACTCCGCGGCATTTTATGCTATCATATTGTCCTTGGTCGCAATTTACGCAGAATTGAACGATCTTCAAAAGTGTCCTGAGCAGCGTAAGTGTAATTTACACTGGTGAGATGGTACGAGTCACTAAAGTTGATTTTGACCCACACTTCTCGTTTTTTTGCTGTTATTTTCGAAATTATCAACGTTATCGAAAGGAAAGGAAAGGAAAGGAAAGTTTGCAAAGGAAAGTTTTGTTGGAAATTTAATTTCCTACAGAAAAGGTCCTTTAGACCTACTTGCGAAAATTGATATTTCTTGAGATATTGGACCTTAACTTGGTTTTGGTATACAATTTTTATGGTTTATTGAACCAAAAGTTTGAATTTTTTGATATTCTATATCATATTACCATATCACATATCAAATCACCAGTGGCGAAATGATATGGAATATCAACAATTAAGAACTTTTGGTTCGATAAACCGTAAAAATTTTATACCGCAAATAAATTAAGGTTCAATATCTCAAGAAATATCAATTTTCTCAAGTAGGTCTAAAGGACCTTTTTTGTAGGAAATTAAATTTCCAACAAAACTTTCCTTTGCAATTTTTCGATAACGCTGATAATTTCAAAAATAACAGCAAAAAAACGAGAAGTGTGGGTTAAAATCAACTTTAGTGACTCGTACCATCTCACCAGTGTAAATTATACTTATGCTGCTCAGGACACTTTTGAAGAACGTTCAATTCTGCGTAAGTTGCGACCAAGGACAATATAATATCATAAAATGCCGTGGAGTTATAGCAATTTGAAGAAAAAAGTTTTTTATTTACGTGTATTTTAGATGGGAAATCTTTTCACGCGAAGGTCGAGTACTTAATATTAATATTAAAGGCTGTAACTTTCAGGGTAGTTTCTTTTAGACATATGCAACAGCATTTTAGGTGGGGAGGGATGAAAATTAAAAAAAGTTGAAAAAAAAATCGCCCTAATCTTTATACTTTTTTATAAACAAATCTTGAATAATAATTCCCACTAAATTCTAATACGATTTTGTTTATTAACAATTTCAAAATGATGGACATTCCAATTCATTTCATTCCTCAAGATATTCTCTTAAATTAATTACAAATTCGAGAGCTTTTCATCCTTCATCACTCTTTTTTCTTAACAGCAAGACCAATATTAGTAATAATATAGTAACTTATTTAATTTTTTATTCATTTATTGTCAAAATATTAATAAATATGCTATAAGAAAAGGATGGTAACAATATATTTTTTTTATCGAGCTCGACAAAACCCTCAAAATGTTTGTCTTCAGACCGGAATACCACTTTACGTCTCAATGTCTCTTGTAAAACAATACTTATTTATTCTTGACCGAGAGCAACGTCCAACGTTACACAAACTAGAGAGACTAACGTGAAGGCTATTCGTAAATTCATCACCGGAGTAATTACATATTACATTACACGTAATATCCGCGGGAATAAGGAAAAAGAAGTCTTTGGCGTTGACGTCAAAGCAAAAGTGCTCCCGGTTCGCTCTCGTTACATCAACACACACATATATACAATATATGTAACGGAACTCAGAAAAGCTGATATATATATATCTAGGAACGTGCGGCAATTAAATTACAGGCGCTCGGGAGACAGACGTCGGTTATTATTTAATTAATGACACGTCTTCTAGTTGCTAGGAATTATTTTCTGAGGCTCGGAGGACACGAATATCTGTATCCATCAGCCACGACATTTTTCCGGTGGAATATATCGAATGTCTCGATCCTGACGAGTCTTTACCTACGTCAAGATAGACGCAAAATAGACACGAGATTGATTGAAATATTCGTAATCAACTGCGAGGACGATAATTAGAGATATCAGATACATCGTCGCCATGTAAAATGTGCGTTTCATTTTTCCACCACTCTCACATTGAGCTTTGCGTATGCGCAATTAAATTACAGGTGCGCATAAACGTCAGCGTTTATTTCGCTTAATTAATAACGTCGTCAATCTTTGAGGTAAAAATTTTGAGGCGAGAACAAGACGAGAGAGAGAGAGAGAGAGGGTTCTTTTGCCCTGGAGATACGAGAAAGAGGTCTCTGCGGAGGATTTCGTACACGAAAGATCCGTCAATCCAACGGCGAGAGAGTTCCCCTCCAATTAATCGCTCGGTTACTCGTAATTAATCAAGCTCTCTCGTTGAACCACCGAGGAAGAAGGCTGAAAGTTGCGCGCTGGATTGATCGTTTCACCTTTCTCTCTTCCCTCGTTGTTCCTCGCTGCTTTTTCTTATCCCTCAAGAATTTATCCCACATCGAATTCCTTCCCCTTGTTTTTGTTTGTCCGCGAATAAAAATGTTTTTCGCAAGATATATAATCCCCGCTGGAGGTCTGTTTTATCGTCACAAATATTGTATACAGGATGTCCCGAGTGTGACGTTCAATACCGTGAGGGTAGATCCATGATGCAATATCGAGTGGAAAAGTCCTTTGTCATTTTTCGATATTTTGAATCCCTGAATTGTTATTAATTTTTTCTAATCAGCCAATGAGAGGCGCCCATTTACTTGGCTCGCGCCGGCGCGGCGAGCGCGAGGGTAGGCATGGTGGGAGCACGGCTCATTGCAATGGGCGCATCTCATTGGCTGAGCAAAAACATTGATAACAATTCAGGGGTTCAAAATATCAAAAAATGGCAAAGGACTTTTCTACTCGATATCACGTCGCGAATCTACCCTCACGATTTGACCTTCGCCCATGGGACACCATTTATATACAGCGCCCTCACACGACTTTCTCGCAAGCTCGTAAACGTCAGCGCGCCACCCGAAAACTCGTCATACTTTATATCCCTACGACTTGATTATCCGACCCCGTCATCCCGGTAATTGTTGATACGACGCTCCGACTGTCCGCACGATTTTTCGAGTCTCCGGTCTTCCGAATGAAGCAACCATCACGCTTCCACTTCACGGACCCACCGTGATCACAGTTACGCTTATGACTCTTAGAAAAAAAAAAATTATACAAAAAAATAATTATAAATATCTTGCTTCACTGCACATACTCGAGACTCCACGAGAGTCTTGCATTAGATATAATTGTCGGTTAGTCGGCGCGTAATTTCGGGCTATGAAAAATTCCCTTTCCCTTTGAACCATTCTCCCTTTCCATTCCAACGATTTCCTCTCACTCTGTCTTTGATTATTTTAATCATTAGAGCGATTCAAAAAGTAATGTTTTGCCTAATTTCACGTGTCCGCTTGAAATATCGAAAAAAATATATATTATCTACACACAAAAACATTTTATAAATATCCGGATATACAAATATCCGGCTGAACATATTTAATAATAATAATAATAATTATTATTATTTTTCTTGATGAAAGCTAGATTTAAATTAAAAGTTTGTCTTTGAAATTCTTACGTGGCGTTTTCTTAAGAACAATATTAATTATTAATTATTTTTGTTATTATTAATTAATGTTTTTCTTTGAAAATTGCCACGTAAGAATTGGAAGGATAAAATTTTCATTTAATTCTAGCTTTTTGCTGCCCTAAGTTTGTCCGTAATTTTGATAATATTTATAAGTAACGATTAATGAGTAGTTTTTGATAATGAAATTAAAATAATCAGTAGAATATTCTAAAAGCACTTGTCCGGAAAGATTTTACTTTGGGAAGAAAAAGTTTTTCCCTCAAAGTAATCACATGTCCTTTCACTATTCAAAAGTAATGATTAATAATTAATTTTTAGTGGATATTATTATCGAGTAATTTTTTTACTCAGATATTTTCCCACGTGGATATTATATTCATGGATATTTTTTTTAGGAAGATATTTTTCTAAATAGATCATCAGGGTAATTTTGTACTTGATTTTTTTTATAGCGACTATTTTTCTGCACTTGACATTTAGGACTGTAATCAATTTCAAGTCAATTTCAAGTCTTAGTGATAAAAAAAAATCCGTGAAAGCTTCGTGCAAAATCTACACTGTAAGAGATGGTTTATTTATTTAAAATAAATTTATTTAAATTTATTCAAATTTACTTCAATTATCAATTATTTATTTATTTTTGAAGAATTGGATTAAAATAGAAAAACTTTTATTCAAATTGAGAAAACAATGTACCAGGATTCGTTAACTATTAACAAATGTAAAGTTGAATGTAGGGAAATAAATTATTTGTTAGCATTTAATAAATTATTTTAACACAATAACTGTAATAAATTATTTTAACACAATAAAATATTCCTTAACGACTAACAAATTTTGTAACAGTTGAGAAATATTTAAGTAAAAGTGCTAACTACATATATTTCTTTACTACAAATAAACAGTTTCCTCAGTGCAAATATCGGCCTAATATTCCATTAATTAGGCCCACTATCAAAAAAATCAGAAAAATCTATTTTAATCAAATAAATCCTCTCTGAGTTTATTTATTGAAAGTAAGGTAAATGTCCCAATTATTGAACAGGTCCCAATTATTGAACACTATCTTGTATTTTTATTATTTCTCATTCACCTGCTTGCACTTACTTATTTATAAAAATTTCATTTCAAATATGGAACTTTTAGCTATCGAAATGTTACCTTACTTGTGCAAAAAAAGCTTTAATAGAGAAAAAAATTATTTAATCAGCAACGGTGACCCGATTTGACGTCTCGTGGTAACCGCTTATCGTTTTTGCTAAGACGCGCCGTTTCATACGTAAGGGCATGCAAAATTCAAAAACTGTCGCATCTCAAAAAGTAAAGGCGTTTCAGGTTCCTCAGAAAATTTATTACAAAGAACAATTAAGAAAAAATTTTTAATTAATTATTTGTTAAAAAATACGGTATTCGATCATTGCGACATAGAAAATGCAGTGTGTCCCAATTATTGAATACTCGAATTCTCCAAGATGGCGTCATTAAACCTATCAAAACATCGAGACAGTTAACGCGTGACAGATCGTGTGAATCGGATTTATTCAAACAAAAACTGTAAGTTCCTGAATAAACTTACCTCCATTCTTTTAATAATAACTCTAAGGTCGTCAAATATATTTTTTATTTGTATTTTCGTGCAATAAACATAAAAAGAAAAGTAAAAAGAGAATATAACCTAAATGTAATCTAAAAATACGAATGTAATGATCAATATTTTTTGCTCTCCGACATTTCAGTCGAAAAACAAGAAAGCTGTGACAAAATCAAACAAAAACGGAACATAAAAACGAGGAAGCTGAAAATAAAAATAAAATAAAGTTCGAGTTGAAAATTAAAAATAAACCAAATGCGAATGAACCAAAAACCTGTCAAAAGAGACTGAATATATATTTTTGTATTTTTGCATGATCAATAAAAGATTATTAGAGTGTTTGATTTTGCTTTTATTTCTTAATATTGTACCCAAAATAATATTTTCCGAACGGAAAAAGAATCCTCGAGAGTGTTCAATAACTGGGACATGCCTGTTCAATATTAGGAACGTAGGCACTTCCAGGGTTCAATAATTGGGACATTTGCATGCTTCACATTGTTGTTCTTTTTTTCCATTCGAAATCATTTAAAAATAATTTAAAGGGTAATTTTTCGGAAGTAAAAATATCAAAGTATCATTTGAACATGGAAGCGATGGTTTTTTTTCTTGATTTTATATTTTTTCTCACCTAATTCAATCCCTCAGATCCTTAGCTGTTCAATAATTGGGACATTTATCTTATTAAGAAAAAAAACTGAAGATATTTTGAAGAAATTTGAGAAATTCCTGCAACCAGATTTGACAATTTTCATTTTGCGAACCTGGGAACACTGATCGAAGCAACGGCGAGATCGTCGCGTTTAAAAGAGCGCGGAAAACACAGGCACATACTTTCCCACGATTTTTCTATCTCTCGAGAACTCGTGAAAATCGTCGAGTAAAAATGCGACATTGGAAGAGGGATCAATGGAGAAGAAAAATTCATCAGAGACTCTCCAACGAGTGCGATCTTTGAAAGTCTTCGAGAAGCGATGAAATTGTTTGCCCCGAGATATAAAATATATAATAATCCCAAGTTATTCGAGATATTCGCGGATTGGATGGGAAATAGAAATATTGCCTAGAGTTTTTTTCCCCTGTCAGACATTTTTTATTTTATTTTAATGATTGAACGCAAGGTCCTGATCAAATGAATCTTCATGACTTGAAAAACGTTTTGCGGCAAGTTCCAGTTTGTCAAGCTTTGTCCCGCAATTTTTGAACCTCAAGAGCAATTAGGCGAGGAAGGAACGTTGAGGGTTCATAAAAATGTCACGTTGCAATCAAATGGATGCAGATATTGTCGAATTTACAGCATCGACCATGTATTTTGACATTGCTGATGCGAGCTTTAGTGTCTGTATTTTTTAGTGTATGGAGCACGTAAGCTCGGTCATAATGTCGGATGAAAATAAAGTGTGCTGGATATAAGGTCGTTGTGGAGGCGTCGTCACGTCGCCGGAACCGCCGCTCGGAGGAAACGTTCGAGCTTCGTGACTCGCGAATCGCCCTGACTCTTCTTCTTCTTCTTCTTCTTCTTCCTCTTCTTCTTCTTCTCAGCAGGAAAGAACGACAATTATTCGAGTGTCACAAAGAGTCACGTGCCGACAGCCCGCAACATGCACGCGCATCATTCTAGCGGACTTTGACAATTTTTATGTCATTGCTTTGTTTCTCTTACTCGTGCCTCCGTGTCGTTTTTTTGCAACCCGGAAAAGATTTTTTTTAATTTTTTATTCTTTATCGAATGCTTTTTTATCGCCGGTAGCAGGAGACGCTGATGAAAAGTAAAAAAAAAATTGTATTTTTTGATTTTTGTATAGGGTAAATGTCCCAATTATTGAACAGCTAAGGATCTGGAGATTGAATTCCGTGTGAAAAAAATATAAAATTAAAAAAAAAAACCATCGCTTTCATGTTCAAATGATACTCTGATATTTTTACTTTCCAAAATCACTCTTTAAATTATTTTTAAGTGATTTCGAATGGAAAAAAGAATAACAATGTGAAGCCCGTGTAGAAATTTTGGTAGGGAAAAACTTCTGCCCCTGACTTGCCCTCCCTAACTAATGTAGGGAAATGATCCGCTCATCCTAACAGGCCCTGTTTAGCCATGTAACACCTGGCTGGCCATTTTCGGATCCGGCGGTCATGATCAGGTCCCTATGACGATATGATCCGGCCCTAGCAGATCCTGATCAGGCCCCTAAGATTTTTAGAATCATGCCCTTAAAGGCCCTGATCACGGTCACGATCATACACCGAAGCGCTTTTTAATCAATTCGTTTTTACGAGGTACTCCTTTTTCAATGTATGCATCTTATTATTTATTTCGAGGCAACCCTTTCTTAGGGTACACTTTTCTTTTGGCAATCCTCGAAGAGAATATTAAATTCCGAGTGAACGGAAATTCTCTACGAGAATTAAATAAATAAGTACAATTACATAAGACGGCAGGAACTCCTTGTATGGATTCTTCCGACACCGACTTCTGCTAACATCCGTGCTCGCACCCGTCTATATAAGCATACTGAACACATTATCCGTATGCGAGTTCAACGGTTGCTGTCCTGCGCCATCTCGCGTCAAGTCTCGGAACTAACGCGATGCGGTTCGTCGTGATAATAATAATAATCCTCTGCCTACGTAACGAACTTGTGACAGGCGCACAATTGCTTGTTATTCTCGCGGGATAAAAGTAAATAATAATTAAATACTAATAATAATAATCATAATAATAATAATAATAATAATAATAATAATAATAATAATAATAATAATAATAATAATAATAATAGTAATAATAATAATAATAAACGAGGCAATGATTGTTAATTTATTATTATTGTTATTACTATTATTGTTATTTATTATTATTATTATTATTATTATTATTATTATTATACTACTGAAAGCCGATATACAAATAATTTTATTTTAATAAATACTCAGGGCAATCCAATTAGTTTTCACATCAGAGCCCTGCCAGGGTAATAAAATAAAAATATGTTTTGCTTAAAAGTGTAAAAATAACGTCGTCGGAAACTGTTCATATTCTGATCATGCAGGGCACTGGTAATAAGTGATTATTTCAATGTAATAACTAGGGACCAGGTCGTTAAGTTCCATGTCAGGGCCCTGCCAGGAAAATCGGATCAGGCAGGGCGGATCAGGGGCAAGAATCAACTAATGGTTGCCCTATCACATTTCTACACGGGAAGCATGCAAATGTCCCTATTATTGAACACCGGAAGTGCCTATGTCCCTAATATTGAACAGGCATGTCCCAGTTATCGAACACTCTCGACAATTCTTTTTCCGTTCTGAAAATATTATTTTGGGTACAATATTAAGAAATAAAAGCAAAATCAAACACTCGAATAATCTTTTATTAATCATGTAAAAATACAAAAATATATATTCAGTCTCTTTTGACAGGTTTTTGGTTCATTTGCATTTGGTTTATTTTTGCTTTTCAACTCGAACTTTATTTTATTTTTATCTTCAGCTTCCTCATTTTTATGTTCCGTTTTCGTTTGATTTGTCGCAGCTTTCTTGTTTTTCGACTGAAATATCGGAGAGCAAAGAATATTGAACATTACATTCGTATTTTTAGGTTACATTTAGGTTATATTCTCTTTTCACTTTTCTTTTTATGTTTATTGCACAAAAATACAAATAAAAAAAATATTTGACGATCTTAGAGTTATTATTAAAAGAATAAAGGTAAGTTTATTCGGGAACTTACAGTTTTTGTTTGAATAAATCCGATTCACACGATCTGTCACGCGTTAACTGTCTCGATGTTTCGATGGGTTCAATGACGCCATCTTGGAGAATTCGAGTGTTCAATAATTGGGACACACTGCATTTTCTATGTCCCAATGATCGAACACCGTATTTTTGAACAAATAATTAATTTTAAGAATTTAAAAAAAATTGTCATTTGTAAGAAATTTTCTGAGGGACCGAAACGCCTTTACTTTTTGAGATGCGACAGTTTTTGAATTTTTTGTGCCCTTACGCGTGAAGTGGCGCGGCTTAGCAAAAACGATAAGCAGTTACCACGAGACGTCAAATCCGGGTCAGCGTTGCTGATTATTTTTTTCTCTATTAATTAAAGCTTTTTTGCACAAGTAAGGTAACATTTCGATAGCTAAAAGTTCCATATATGTAATGAAATTTTTACAAATAAGTAAGTGCATGCAGGTGAATGAGAAATAATAAAAATACAAGATAGTGTTCAATAATTGGGACCTGTTCAATAATTGGGTTGCAAATAATGCATTACTTTTTTTTAGTGCATTTGCATTTTTATTTAACATTAAATTTTAATGATTAATGGAAATTATTTTAATGGTTAATGAAAATAATTTCCATTAACCATTAAATTTTAATTGTTAATGAAAATAATTTCCATCAACCATTAAATTTTAATGATTAATGAAAATAATTTCCATTAACCATTTAATTTTAACGGTGAATGAAAATAATTTCCATTAACCATTAACCATTTAATGGTTTAACCATTTAACCATTCAACCATTAACCAATAACCATTACATTTTAATGGTTAATGGAGGTGCAATGCAAAAAAAAACGGTATTCAAAGAAACAAAAATGTATTCCAAAAAAGTGTGATAATAAGATAAGGAAAGAAACGTGATAATCTTAAAGTCTTCGGAATTTTGTTAAATTTTAATGTAATTTCTTCAAACCTTCGATATTTCCTCAGATTTTTATGTAATTCCTCGACGATCTCGACATTGATACTCGGCTCAATGGTTTTCCGACTATTTTCTGGAAAAATCGGGTGGTCAACACTGTCAACGTTGGGCAACGAGACTCTTATTTTCCTCATTCCCGTTTTTGGCTCGAGAAAAAAGATCCTCCAACGTCTTTACACGCATTAAAGTCTCTCCGACTCTGTCTCGGTCTCGCCTCTGTCTCTCTGTTTCAATGAGGAATATATCTTTCGTTGATTCGCGCATTTGTGATCGCGACGCCGCGGCAGAAACGCGTGTGAGAGAGGGAAAGACGTGGAAACGCGCGAGAGAGCCGAAGTTTATAACATCGATAAGATCGGAAACTCCGCGTGGTCAAATGGCTTCGGCAGTTTCGCGATCTTTGGACTCTCCCGCTTCTCCCGATTGACGAATCTCTCTCTTTGTCTTTCTTTCTCGCGAGCCGACATTTTTCGTAAAGTTGACAGGGAGAGAATTCCGTTTATATACAGGGTGTCCCATTTTAATCTTACAGTTGATTTATCTCGAAAAATACTGCTCCGATCAAAAAATGAGTGGAATACAACGTTTAGGGTTCAAAGGGGGACTTTACAATAAAAAATAAAATTTTGGTCCAAAATTAAAAATGGCGACGTTAAGATGGCTGTCATGTTTTTTTTTAAATGGAAGCATGATCTTTTTTGTTCACTAAACAAATTTTCAGGTAAAAACTAACAACTTTTGTAGGAACATTCTTTTGATACGGTACATGATAAAGGGTGTCCCATTCTAATCTTACAGTTGATTAATCTCGAAACATACAGCTCTGATCAAAAATTGTGTCCAATAAAACTTTTTGGATTCAAAGAGGGACGTTTAAAAGAAAGTGTTTGTCGGTCCAAAATTCAAAATGGCGGTGTTAAGGTGGCCATCATGTTTAAAAAAAAATGAAAACATGTTTTTTTCACCAAAAAATTTTCTAGGTCAAAACAAACCACTTTTATAGGAACATGTTTTTTATGCAGTCCATAATAGATCACCATTTTTAAGGATTGTAGGGTTATCCAGGATAACGACGAGGACGAGGACTTCAATATCCCAAGTGTAAGTGCATGGGCCCGTGTGCGTGCGTACATGCGTGTGGAATACTGACAAGGATTGGGTATTTACGGTTCGTCACTTCAACAGTATTTGTCGACTTCAAACGATTCGTCGTTATCCTGGATAACACTGAAATAGTCAAAAATGGTCATCTAATTATGGACTGTATCAAAACAATGTTCCTACAAAAGTTGTTAGTTTTGGCCTGACAAATTTTTTAGTCAAAATGAAAAATCATGTTTCCATTCTTTAAAAATTTGATCGAAGCTGTATGTTTCGAGATTAATCAACTGTATTATAAAAAATAAAACAACATTTTGAATAGAGTTGTTTGAGCTTATAACCATGACTCAATCCGTACACACAAGTACGTAATAATACACAATACTTTTCTTCGTATGACTGTTTTTTTTTTAAATTAATTAGTAATTTTTGTTCGCTAATTACTAATTTTTTGGGAAAATTAGAAATATTTTTTCCGTAAATACTAATTTTTTAGAGAAATTAGAAATATTTTGTCACCAATTACCAATTTTGTTGAAAAAATTAGAAATATTTCGTCACTAATTACTAATTTTTTTGGAAAAATTAGAAGTATTTCTTACTAACTACTAATTTTTTAGAAAAATTACTAATATTTTTCCGCCAATTACGAATCTCTATAAAAAATTAGTACTATTTTTTGTCTGATTATTAATTTTTCGAAAAAATGATTAATAAAATCAATATCGTTGACGAAAAAATCGATACTGCCGATCACTGACTTGTAGTATAGTGATTACATAGTATTACAACCAAAGTCAAATTACCAACTACCAACTACCAACTACCAAAGATTATAATCATCACAAGAATCAACCACGATGAATAATACAAGACTGTGAACCAATAAAAACGTGTTCTTTCTTATAAATGTTGCCAGTCTTTTCATTGTTACAACTTGCCCCGAGCGTGTTACAACCAGCCCCATACATGGGGCAAGTTGTAACAGCTCCCATTTTTTCAAAAAATGTCTGGTGTAAAAGATGGGTAAAGATTAAAAATTATTTTTCAATTGGAATTAGTGCTCAGATATATACTTTACAAACCCTCTTACTCACAATCTTAAGAGCATACATATTTTAGGTGTTACAGGCCTTTTTCCAAAAACTGTTACAACTAGCCCCACGCTCCCCTACGTTGATTTTGTACGTGTGTATCGAGAGAGGGCGTAAAATCGATTTTAATCGCGATGTGAAATTGCATCTGGTCAGCGGCGAGTTCACTTTAGAGAGTCGATCAATTTAAAATTGTCCGACAATCGACACTATCGATCTGAGATACCTCGATCTAGAGGTGTTGTTAATAAAGCGAAGAGAATAAATATATTTCACATCGATTTAGATTACATTGGACCAGGGTTGCGAAATTTTTAATGAAAAAGTAATGCATTAACCATTACTTTTTTAATGGCTAATGAAATTAATTTCCATTAACCATTTAAATTTAATGGTTAATGGAGATTATTTTCATTGACCATTAAAATTTAATGGTTAATGGAAATTATTTTCATTAACCACTAAAATGTGATGGATAATGGAAATTATTTTCATTAGCCATTAAAATTTAATGGTTAATGGAGATTATTTTCATTGACCATTAAAATTTAATGGTTAATGGAAATTATTTTCATTAACCATTAAAATTTAATGGTTAATGGAAATTATTTTCATTAACCATTAAAATTTAATGGTTAATGGAAATTATTTTCATTAACCACTAAAATGTGATGGTTAATGGAAATTATTTTCATTAGCCATTAAAATTTAATGGTTAATGGAGATTATTTTCATTGACCATTAAAATTTAATGGTTAATGGAAATTATTTTCATTAATCATTAACATTTAATGGTTGATGGAAATTATTTTCATTAACCATTAAAATTCAATGGTTAATGGAAATTATTTTCATTAACCACTAAAATGTGATGGTTAATGGAAATTATTTTCATTAGCCATTAAAATTTAATGATTAATGGAGATTATTTTCATTGACCATTAAAATTTAATGGTTAATGCAAATTATTTTCATTAACCATTAAAATTTAATGGTTAATGGATATTATTTTCATTAACCATTAAAATTATTTCCATTAACCATTAAATGTTAATGGTTAATGAAAATGCAATTGCATTAAAATAGTAATGCATCATTTGCAACCCTGTCCATTACAATGTAGTGTGTAATAGAAAAAATTCCCATTACCCATTGCAATGTAATGTGTAATGGACAAAACTTTGATTGCAATTTTGGGAATCGAAAAATATAAATGAATAAATTATTGCAATTTTGCATTACATTTTATTGACTTAGGACTTAGATTTTCACCTTAAATTCTAAAAAGCATCTATATTATAATTCTAAAAATCTAAGTCCTAAGTCAATAAAATGTAATGCAAAACTGCAATAATTTATTCATCTATATTTTTCCTTCTCAAAATTGCAATCAAAGTTTTGTCCATTACACATTACACTGCAGTGGGTAATGGAAATTTTTTCTATTACACACTACATTGTAATTGGCAGGGTTGCAAATAATGCGTTACATTTTTGGAAGCAATTGCATTTTCATTAACCATTAACATTTAATGGTTAATGGCAATAATTTCTATTAACCATTCAATTTTAATGGTTAATGAAAATGATCTCTATTAACCATTAAATTTTAATGGTTAATGGCTAATGAAAATAATTTCCATTAACCATTACGTTTTAGTGGTTAATGAAAATAGATTCCATTAACCATTAAATTTTAATGGGTAATGAAAATAATTTCCATTAACCATTACATTTTAATGATTAATGAAAATAATTACTATTAACCATTAAATTGTAATGGTTAATGAAAATAATTTTCATTAACCATTAAATTTTAATAGTTAATGAAAATAATCTCCATTAACCATTGAATTTTAATGGTTAATGAAAATAATTTCCATTAACCATTAAATTTTAATGGTTAATGAAAATAATCTCCGATAACCATTAAATTTTAATGGCTAATGAAAATAATTTCCATTAACCATTGAATTTTAATGGTTAATGAAAATAATTTCCGAGAACCATTAAATTTTAATGGTTAATGAAAATAATCTCCGATAACCATTAAATTTTAATGGTTAATGAAAACAATTTTTATTTACTATTAAATTTTAATGGGTAATGAAAATAATTTCCATTAACCATTACATTTTAATGGTTAATGAAAATAATTTCTATTAACCATTAAATTTTAATGGTTAATGAAAATAATTTCTATTGACCATTAAATTTTAATGATTAATGGAAATTATTTCCAATAACCATTAAACGTTAATGGTTAATAAAAATGCGAATGCACTAAAAAAAGTAATGCATTATTTGCAACCCTGCATTGGACAGAGTTTAATCAAATCTGTTCAAATTTCACTCCGATCAATTTTATTTTTTTAAACTTATTCAAAGAAAAAACAGGAATAATCCTTTTGGAGGACAAATATTATGATATTGAAACTTGCATCGTTGCAATGCAACAAAAAAGATCTAAGAAAAATTCAATTTTAGCGATATTTGCACTTTGAATGTGCATTTGGCATCCCAAGTCTTCAAAAAAGGACCCAAAATAAATTTCAACGATTTTTTCTTCGAAAACTTTTTAGGAATAGAGAATTAAAAAAAAAAATATATACTAATTTCGTTGCATTTAACTAGACTTCAACATCATCAAATTTTTGTGTACAGTTCGTTGATAATTTTTTTTTTTGTTATCGGGGAATTTTATTTATTTCTATGATCTATGGATCCATGGTATGTTATTTCTTTGACACGGAACTTGTGACAAGTAACAAAATTTGTATGGGATGTATGTACAACGAAATGAAAGACAGAATTTCACAAGTTCTTTTGAATCAGGATGCGCGTTTCACGGCGAGAAATTGCGCGACCGCACTATCTCTCTGGTTTCTTACGGCATATATATATTTATATATATGTATATATGTAGCCTCGGATACTCAAATGTCTCATCTCCACTCTCCCACGCAACGTACGTACGTCATTTATTTTTATTTTTTCTGCCGCTCCAGACCGCGAAGAGTCTCGCTTTTATTTTCAAATTACGGAATCGGTGATATACACGCCGATTATGAATATAACGTTACATTTTGATGTTTGATGGTCCATTTTACCCCGAATGTACTGCATCCGGGGTAAAATGGACCGAAATGTCGACGTTTTTTTCATTAACTTTTTAAAATAACGAAATAAAATGCGAACGTTTTGCAATTTTTACATGTTGTTATTTGTATCTTGAAGAGTACAACAAAAATTTTGTTTACTTAATTTTACATGAATTTGTTTATGATTTTGTACATCAAAGTGGAGTCCTCGAAAAAAAGGTGACTTGTTTCGAGGAAGCACACAGTCTTCCGTAGTCATCTGGAATCAAAACCCAAAGAGATTATTGTTTTGTAGGCTTGATTCTAGTGCTATAACCTGTAATAAGGTAAATGTCCCAATTATTGCACAGCTAAGGATCTGGGGATAGAATTCGGTGAGAAAAAAATATGAAATCAAGAAAAAAACCATCGCTATCATGTTCAAATGATACTTTGATATTTTTACTTTCGAAAAATCACCCTTTAAATTATTTTTAAATGATTTCAAATGAAAAAAAAAGAATAACAATGTGAAGCATGCAAATGTCCCAATTTTGAATACTGGAAGTGCCTATGTCCCTAATATTGAACAGGCATGTCCCAGTTATCGAACACTCTCGAGAATTCTTTTTCCGTTCTGAAAATATTATTTTGGGTACAATATTAAGAAATAAAAGCAAAATAAAAAACTTAAATAATCTTTTATTGATCATGTAAAAATACAAAAATATATATTTAGTCTCTTTTGACAGGTTTTTGGTTCGTTCGCATTTGGTTTATTTTTGATTTTCAACTCGAACTTTATTTTATTTTTATTTTCAGCTTCCTCGTTTTTATGTTTCGTTTTTGTTTGATTTTGTCGCAGCTTTCTTGTTTTTCGACTGAAATATCGGAGAGCAAAAACTATTGAACATTACATTCGGATTTTTAGGTTACATTTAGGTTATATTCTCTTTTTACTTTTCTTGTCAAGTTTATTGCACGAAAATACAAATAAAAAAAATATTTGACGATCTTAGAGTTATTATTAAAAGAATAAAGGTAAGTTTATTCAGGAACTTACAGTTTTTGTTTGAATAAATCCGATTCACACGATCTGTCACGCGTTAACTGTCTCGATGTTTTGATGGGTTTAACGACGCCATCTTGGAGAATTCGTGTGTTTAATAATTGGGACACACTGCATTTTCTATGTCCTAATGATCGAACACCGTATTTTTTTAACAAATAATTAATAGAAATTTTTTTTTTTTAATTGTTATTTGTAAGAAATTTTCTGAGGAACCCGAAACGCCTTTACTTTTTGAGATGCGACAGTTTTTAAATTTTTTAGGCCCTTATGCTTGAAACGACGCGTCTTAGCAAAAACGAAAAGCAGTTACCACGAGACGTCAAATTGGGTCACCGTTGCTGATTAAATAATTTTTTTCTCTATTAATTAAAGCTTTTTTTGCACAAGTAAGGTAACATTTCGATAGCTAAAAGTTCCATATGTGTAATGAAATTTTTATAAATAAGTAAATGCATGCAGGTGAATGAGAAATAATAAAAATACAAGATAGTGTTCAATAATTGCAGTTATTGCAGTTATTGCAGTTCATAATTGCGTCAATAATTGGGACCTGTTCAATAATTGGGACATTTACCTTATGCATATTTTAAGAAGAAAAAACGAAATGGCGGACTTGTGAACAAAAAGTCGCTCGAAATCGATTTTTTTTTGATAAATTGTTTTAAAAAATTTATTTATTATCAAAAAATTAAATGTTTTTGAGGTTAGGTATTTAGCTATGTGTGTCTAAAATAACGGGTAAAATTTTTAGCAAAATCGGTTGAATAGTTTTTAGTCAGTGCTTCCCCAAAATTTCGAAAACGTAGTTTCGAGAAAAACGCGTTAAAAATTTTGACAACATATTTTGTATAGAAAAATTATACTTATATCAATCAGCTATGCCTGGTGCATAGCTCAATTCCTGAAAGTTATCTCAAAGCTCTCTTCATTTCTTCGAGAGATTTACAGTTTTTGGTGATTGCCAAAACGTAGTAATTAGTCATTTTTACTATTAACTTATTAGTTAATTGCTCTCTTCTTTTGGCTAAAACTTTAAAAATATTTTAAACGTTGTTCTGAAACTTTTACAGTTTATCTTACGAAAAATGTAAAAAAAATCGATTTTTTGAACCCGTCACAGTGGGCTACTTCCTTTAATCTTCGAATGTGTTTTTCTGAAAGTTGCAACTAAAGCAAAGAATTCGTGAATATCAAACGCAGACCTTCAGTATTGAGGAAATACGACGAAACAAAAAATCGCGAATCAAAGCCTCGAATTTGGAATCTCGCGTAAATATCTCTGACGTCCCGGTTTCGCGCGATTTAATCGTAATAGAAGTGGACCTCATTAATCGACGTCATATTTATCGTTAAAAGCGTCTTGTTAACACTGACGGTAACTCGACGAGTCGAGAATTTATTCGAGTGCGCTCTCACATCGTCACGAACTGGTTGGAAGAGATTACGTTCGCACAACATATACATGCATATATGGATATATACTAGGGTGGGCCTTATTAAAAGCTCGGAAGAATTTTTTATCAGACGCTCCCCAAATGAACTCCAAATAATTCAAAAACGATAAACTATTTTTTTCTGATTTTTATCCAAACTCTAACCCCTCTCGAAAGGAAGGTAGATTTCCCCATTAGAAATACACGTGTTTCGGCCGTATTCTCAGGATATATTTTTTTCCAAGTGTAATAATTTTTTTTCAAATCTGTAACTGCAAGATTTTAGTTTTCATTGGCGCTACTATTCGAGGAAAAATTCACATTATCATACGGGTGAATCTAGACCAATCGTAATTCGTCTAAAATTCTAATACGGCTCAATCCAGACGACTTGCGATTCGTCTAGATCGACTCGTATGATAATGTAAATTTTTCCTCAAACAGTAGCACCAATGAACACTAAGACCTTGGAGTTACAGATTTTTAAAAAATTTATTACACTTGGAATAAAATATATCGCGAGAATATGGCCGAAACACGTATTTCAAATGGGGAAATCTGTCTTTTTGGGAGAGGTTGGATAAAAATCTAAAAAAATTAGGGTATTGTTTTCGAATTATTCGGAGTTGATTTGGGGGGCGTCCGATAAAAAATTCGTCAGAACTCTAAATTAAAGGACCACCCTAATATATACATATATGCGTTTCGCTCCTGTGCTTTATATACAGTATAATCTCAGCACGAATCGTCTTATCTTTTACTCGAGAACGTTTTCTGTCGCTTCAGCTCGTCGGGCCGCGCGCCGCTCATCCGCTTCGCCGTTTCGCCTGCGTGCAGGGTTGTGGCTTTTATAGTGGTCCACGCGGCGCGGCGAAATTAATCGACGAGGATCTCGTCGGCGCGCGGGCACGCGAGAAATCGCGCACTCTGGCGGCGGCGGCAGTTCGCGGCTCGCGCGAATATTTTCCTCTCTCTCTCTCTCTCTCTCTCTCTCTCTCCGTCTATCTCTCTCGCTTTTACGAGAGATTCGTCTCGGGCGAAAGAAAACGACGTGCAAAACGCAGGAGCCAGAGTCAGATCGACCGAGATCGGAGATATAAAACGCGTGTGTGCATTTGCCCGTCTCGCGCGCGAGTACGAAAGAGGATCGCTCTCACTCGGACAGGAACATGTCTTCCTTCTCTCGTTTGTGCCGATCACGTTTGCGACGTGATGCGCTCGCGAAATCCTCGGACAACTCTCAGTTGATACAGGAGCCAAAGAAAGAGAGCGAGAGAACGAGGATGCGAGGGTATATTTTTTTTTTTGCAAGATTAAAAAAGCATGCGTGCAAAAAAAATCGATTTCTTTTGGACGCAATTAAAGCTGGGAGTAATTAAAAAAATGAGATATCACGTTCGAATGCTGTGGGAGAGGAGAGCAATGATAATAAAGCAAATTGAAAAAATTGCATTCTCTCACGATTCTTTTAACTCAGTCATAGGGAAGCGCGCAAGGGGTAAGTTGTAACACTCAATTTTGACCGGGAATTTAAAACATTTTGATTTAATTTTTTTTGCTTAATGTGCTTCTTATAACTCGCAGCATAACGTAAACACCGCTAATACCCCGCGAGATATCAGAATAAGAGGATATGCACACGAGCTCTATTTTGGCCAGATTTCGTAGAAAAAATAGTTACGAAAATTTTGATTTTGACTATTAAAATTAAATTTATTGTTTTTTCCTTGTTACATCGTAAATTTAACTGGCTTTCATTTGCTTTTTTCAAAATTATTCTAAAGTTTGTAGTTTTTGAGATATTTCGTTAAGTAGACCTAATGAGCCCATGGGGCAAGTTGTAACATGTTAGAACTTGCCCCATGCGCGTGTATTTTTTTTCTGCTCTCTGCATGTATTTGTATAAATAATATTATTACAACTTGTAGTATAGTGATTACATAGTATTACAAATTATTTGCGGCTTTTTGTGCATTCTTTTACTCTTCTTTACTCTAATATTGCCCAGAAAAATATGCCAAGTTATTGTATTGTTTTTTTTTCAGCATGAGAGACTATCAAAGATTATAATCATCACAATAATGAACTACGTTGAATAATACAAGATTGTGAACCAATAAAAACGTGTTCTTTCTTATAATCGTTGCCAGTCTTTTCATTGTTACAACTTGCCCCGAGCCTGTTACAACTAGCCCCAGACATGGGGTAAGTTGTAATAGCTTCCATTTTTTCAAAAAACGACTGGTGTAAAATATGGGTAAAGATTTGAAATTATTTTTCAATTGGAAATACCCGTGTAGAAATGTTATAGGGCAACCATTAGTTGATTCTTGCCCCTGATCCGCCCTGCCTGATCCGATTTTCCTGGCAGGGCCCTGACATGGAACTTAACGACCTGGTCCCTAGTTATTACATTGAAATAATCACTTATTACCAGTGCCCTGCATGATCAGAATATGAACAGTTTCCGACGACGTTATTTTTACACTTTTAAGCAAAACATATTTTTATTTTATTACCCTGGCAGGGCTCTGATGTGAAAACTAATTGGATTGCCCTGAGTATTTATTAAAATAAAATTATTTGTATATCGGCTTTCAGTAGTATAATAATAATAATAATAATAATAATAATAATAATAATAATAAATAACAATAATAGTAATAACAATAATAATAAATTAACAATCATTGCCTCGTTTATTATTATTATTATTATTATTATTATTATTATTATTATGATTTAATTATTATTTACTTTTATCCCGCGAGAATAACAAGCAATTGTGCGCCTGTCACAAGTTCGTTACGTAGGCAGAGGATTATTATTATTATCACGACGAACCGCATCGCGTTAGTTCCGAGACTTGACGCGAGATGGCGCAGGACAGCAACCGTTGAACTCGCATACGGATAATGTGTTCAGTATGCTTATATAGACGGGTGCGAGCACGGATGTTAGCAGAAGTCGATGTCGGAAGAATCCATACAAGGAGTTCCTGCCGTCTTATGTAATTGTACTTATTTATTTAATTCTCGTAGAGAATTTCCGTTCACTCGGAATCTAATATTCTCTTCGAGGATTGCCAAAAGAAAAGTGTACCCTAAGAAAGGGTTGCCTCGAAATAAATAATAAGATGCATACATTGAAAAAGGAGTACCTCGTAAAAACGAATTGTTCAAAAAGCGCTTCGGTGTATGATCGCGACCGTGATCAGGGCCTTTAAGGGCATGATTCTCAAAATTTTAGAGGCCTGATCAGGATCTGCTAGGGCCGGGTCATATCGTCATAGGGGCCTGATCATGATCGCCGGATCCGAAAATGGCCAGCCAGGTGTTACATGGCTAAACAGGGCCTGTTAGGATGAGCGGATCATTTCCCTACATTAGTTAGGGAGGGCAAGTCAGGGGCAGAAGTTTTTCCCTACCAAAATTTCTACACGGGTAAGTGCTCAGATATATACTTTACAAACCCTCTTACTCACAATCTTAGAAGCATACATATTTTACGTGTTACAGGCCTTTTTCCAAAAACTGTTACAACGAGCCCGACGCTCCCCTACTTTTATTGTACTTTTCTTCAGTCAGGAGACAAAAAAAAACGATTTTTCTAGAATTTTTTCTGGAGACATTTTAATTTGTTAACGTAAAAATTCATATACATATTTTTGTAACCTTCAACTTTATTTTGAAATTTAAAAAATAATGATTCTCAAAACCGCCGTTGTCAATCTCCGGGAGTTCCTCTGAAAAAAGGTGGTGACCACGATATCTTTGGATTGGATCATCAAAAATAAAAAAATGAAAAAGATTTTATTCATATAAGGTATAATTTAGGACTTGATCGAAGGAATAAGCAAAATATCAATTTTGAACAAAACGGCGGCTCCTCAAACATAAATTTCTATTTTTTATTCAAATTGTTGCCTTAAATTGTTCATAAAATGGAAAATACTTATTGGTAAAAAAAATCTTCGATAATTACTAAAAAATATACTTATAAAGCTCGTGTAAAAATTTGAGACTGATCGGTTATGCTGTTTGTGAGAAATCTTGCTCACCGTCTCAAAAAATACAGTTTTTAGAACAACGGGTCGAAAGCTTCAAAAGCACTTTCTTAACGCTCCGAGACGGGATTACAAATATGCCTATAACTTCGAAAATATTTGTCGGTTTGACATGAAATTTTTTACGTACTTACTTAAATACACCCAGAAAAAAGATCTAGTACATTTAACTAAATCCTAGTCAAGCCAAATAAATTTTTTTAGTTGTAGGCCGGCCTGATACAAATCTCTTCATGCCAACGAAATTTTTTTTTTTAATGACCTACTAGGAAAATGTATTGCGATCTAATAAATTTGTATTCAATATTAATAAATATTATTTCAAACTGAACAAATATGTATTTAAATGAAATAATTTTTTTTTAATATTTACACAATATATATTTTTAAACATTTCAATCTTTGAATGTATAGCTACACATATGAAGTCTACAATTTCATAGAGCTTCGTCTTTTCTTCAACAGAAGGGAAAAGAAAAAAGATCCTTTTTTATGGAAATCCTTTTCGGGGATTCGATCATCTTGCATTTTGCCGCAATGTTCAATGTATTTGATATCCATACTTAAAAATAAGGATATCAAACGTAGACGAGCTTGGAAAGGATATAGGCGTCGAGAGACAGGTTCGCTTGTGCGAGAGGTAGCCACCTGGCGGATTTTTGGGGTACTGACAAATCTGCAGATATGATCGGATGCGATTACGGGTGAATAGGTATTTAGTAACAACGAATAGAATTTTTCTTCAACGCCTGTTTCTCGATGACAGGGAATCCAAATAAATATGGTGGAAGTAAATACCGCCCAAAATTGGATGGAAACAATTTTTTTTTAAGTAACTAAAAAATAATCAAATAAACGATTATAATACCTACGACTATAGATCTTTTTTCTGGGTGTAAAAAAAGGTGTCTTGCAGTGACCACGATATCTTTGGATTGGATCATCAAAAATAATTTTTTTTTAAGATTTCATTAATATAAGGTATAATTTAGTACTTGATCGAAGGAATAAGCAAAATATCAATTTTTAACAAAATAGCGGCTTCTCAAACATAAATTTCTATTTATTATTAAAAATTTTGCCATAAATTGTTAATAAAATTGTTATCGGTAAAAAAATCCTTCGATTAATTACTAAAAAATCTACTTATAAAGCTTGTGTAAAAATTTGAGAGAAATCTTCCTCGCTGTCTCAAAAAACACAGTTTTTAGAACAGCGCGTCGAAAGCTTCAAAAGCACTTTTTTAACGCTCCGAGACGGAGTTACACATATGCCTATAACTTCGAAAATATTTGGCGGGTTGACATGAAATTTTTTATTTACATACTTAAATATGTGTACATTACTAAAATGAAATTTAAAGAATCTATTTCTTGAAAATTCTGACTGCGTATAACTTGATTCGCCGAGGATAGGATTCATCGTGGGGACGCGCGTGCCAAGAGGAGAATAAATGAAGGAATAGAGGAAAAGAGGGGAAGGAAAAAAAGTGTGGACGAGAGAGAATGAGACGGGGGAAGATGTAAAAATGAGAAAGAGAGATCTTTAACTCATTAAGGTAACTAAGAATGCGCGAGCCCTCCAGGCTTGACCTCTCCTGTTCTCTCCCTCTCTCTCTCTCTCTCTCTCTCTCTCTCTCTCTCTCTCTCTCTCTCTCTCTCTCTCTCTCTCTCTCTCTCTCTCTCTCTCTCTCTCTCTCTCTCTCTCTCTCTCTCTCTCTCTCTCTCTCTCTGTTCCTCTTCCTCTTTATCTCTTTCTTCTTCACCGTGATTAAAGAGACGAGGCTGAAGCTGCTTGCTGGTCTCGGCTCTCAACGAGCCGACATACACGAACAGAGACTTGACCACGAAACGAAAAGAGGACCAGCGGCATTTAATTAGGAGCAACAACACAGATAGCAGAGCAGTACAAGAAATGTGTAACCATCTCAGACGCATTATTAGTCGACGTCCTTTTCGGTAAATTGCATCTTGAGGCATCGGCGATCGTCGATTGACGCTTTATATCGGCAATGCAGAAATAAAATTCGTTCCAAGATACGATTTAGTCGAGAAGCAGCTTGGCTTTTAAGCATTTCAAGGGATTGTAATTTTTTGGGATTTTTTTTTCGTTTATCAAACAGTAAATCAAAATAAAGTTCTTGAGATTTTATTTCTGTAAGTATTGAGGTGTAAAAAAATATTTTTTATTTATATGTGAGGTACAAAATGGCGTCGTTGCAGTAGATAACTCGAACACATTTTTTTAAAATACATTTTATTATTTATTAAGTCAAGCAAATTGATTGCAGAAAAATAAAAGAAAACTGCGATCGTGTGTGGGTCATTCCATGTGAAATCGACCCCTTTCAATTTCGATAAAATTTAGTCGGAAGTTTTCTTTTATCATAAAACGAGGTTCCACCAGAGAAAAAAAATTTTAAAAATTTGTTTCGGAAATTATGCAAAATTGAAAATTTCACAATTTTTTTCAATTTTTTAAGTTTGTTTTTTAAATATCTTGAAAACTATTGTAGTTACGAAAAAATCGTACTGGGTTTATCTTAAAGAGTATATTTGGGGCTACGAAAAAAAAAAATATTCCGAAAAAAAATTTTGAAAACTGATGAACTTGGAAAATTTTGAATTTTAAAAAATCGTGAAACTCCACGATCAACATTAAATTTTTGGTTCAATTTTTTTTATATAATACGTTGTACGGATCTTAAAAGATCCTGAAATTTTCAGAAAGGTGTTTTTTTTTTTCAAAATAATGAATTTCTGAATTTTGGTAAAGACATTTTTTTTGTTTCCTTTAAGTTAAGTAAAGTTGAGCAATCATGTAATTTTATAATGTAGTGAAAATTACATGAATGCTCAACTTTGCTCAAAGATTCTAAAATTTTCAGCATTGAGTTTTTTGTTTTTTCAAAAATATGAATTTTTGAGCTTTGGTAACAAAAAAATTTTTTTTACCTTCAAGTTAAGTAAAGTTGAGCATTCATGTAATTTTCACTACATTATAAAATTACATGATTGCTCAACTTTACTTAACTTGAAGGTAAAAAAAAATTTTTGTTACCAAAGCTCAAAAATTCATATTTTTGAAAAAACAAAAAACTCAGTGCTGAAAATTTTAGAATCTTTTAAGATCAGTACAAGATATTGTATACAAAAATTCAACAAAAAAATTAATGTTGATTGTGGTTTTTCACGATTTTTTAAAATTCAAAATTTTCCAGATTCATCATTTTTCAAATTTTTTTTTCAGAATATTTTTTTTTCGTTGTCCCAAAACGTTTTTAAGACGAACCCAGAACGATTTTCTCCGAACTATAATAGTTTTCGAGATATTTAAAAAATCAACTTGATGAATGGAAAAAACGGTGAAATTTTGATTTTTGCATAAGTGTCGGAAAAAATTATCTTAATTTTTTTCCTTTGGCAGAACTTGGTTTTATGATAAAGAAAAACTGGTGACCAAATTTAATCGAAGTTGAAAGGGGTCGATTCCAACCATTGGTCGATTCGACATGGAATGACCCATGTATATTAGCATCCACGTTGAGTTTGGTATTTTGTCCTCAAAGAAATTAGCAGAGTTTTGACTCCTCTAATTTCAAAATGTATGAAAGAACACATTTCGTCCTTGACGAATGATCATTTGATTTAATGATCGTCTGCAATTTTTTTCATGGTAATCATCGATTGATCGTACCTCTTTGATATTCCCTATCAGTGACGGTACATATACATCTATATATATATAGTGCAAAAACGTGTCGAAGGTTTATCACTTCAATGTCTCTAAACCGTGGGCGCGTGAGTGTGTCTTCGCGCTGGATCTTGCAAAGTCGAGGGATGCAAAAGCAGCACACACAAATGTGCATACATGCGTTTCCGTTTGCCTCGTGAGAGAGGATTCTCTTTCGAGCTCTTGGCTCTCCGCTGTGTCCGCATTTCGACGGCGCACGAGTGGATTTATGAGAGCTCGAATCGTATATACATATATATGGATATATAGATATATATACGTGCGGAATGTCGACGTGGCGCGTTCGCATAATCAACGAGATTTCTACGAGAAAGGATGCGCCCTACCCAACTCAACAGGATCAGCATAAACCCGGCGGAAAAGCAGCGCGGCAGAAAGTCCCTTCGATCGGCACGGTTAGTCATTACCGAGCGATCGAGCCACGGATATAAGAGCTCTATCCGCTGTGAGGACCGATGAAAAATTATGTCCGGTTTGGCCGATGATATACTGGCGTACTTAGTATTCTCCCTGGTCTGATTATATTCGTGTATTATAGGGACACTTGCATGATATTTTTCGATTTATACACATCGAGATCGAGGAATCGCATCGATCGAAATTCAAAGCCTTTTTGCATGGCAAATTATCGACAAGTGTTTATTTTTACATACAGTTAGATATTCCTTCCAACTTGCTGCTAATCATTAAATTAATTAATTTAAAATTATTAAAAATTATTAATTAATTAAAAATTAATTAATAGTTTAATTAATTAATTTAATTAATTAATAAATCAATCGAAATACACTTGTATTCAAGCCCTTGTACAATGCTAATCGTCGTACAAAATTTAATGAATCGCTATTTTGCATGTTCACTTTTTGGAGGGCTAAATAGCATTGTTTTTTTTTTAATTTTTTCATTTTTTTCTGTATTTTTTTATTTTTTTTCTATATGAATGACAAATTATTTTATCCAGCTTTTAAGCATATAAAAGAGCAACAATTGAACGATATGTTGGAAAATTTTCTTTGAAAAATTTGGCAAATTCAGCCGATGTCACATGCGACTCATTTTTACAATTCCATGTGGCCAATTACAGTTTTCGATAATTTCTGGATCTTATTCCATTGAGGAGATGTTCCTCTACAGATTGAACCTAAAATTTTTGAAAAAACGTAAAAATTACAAAAGCCGTGTGTAAAATTCGTGAAATAACCAAAAACAGATTACATTTGTTGTAATAACAATAACAATAAATTGTTTTTTTAATTTAGACGTTTTTTCATTCCATTGACAAAGTCAATGACTGCATTTTGAGACAAAAATCAAGGCGATATCTTCAATCGTTCTTGAGTTATCGCGAAAACATTGGTACAAAATAGCGTTTTTTTGTTCTCCAAAGCTCAATTTTGCGAATTTTTCATTTTTCTTTGCGCCAAAATGTTCGGAAGAGATTATACCAACGACCCAAAAGAAAAACAACGGAAAATTCGAAATTTTTCGCTTCCGAATCCCCTTAAATCTTTTGCTCCCAATTTCAAACAGAAAAAAATCCGCCTGTAAGATTCCTTATGCAAAATTTCCGTGAGACAAAACGTCATCACCCAAAAGAGAACATAATTTATCGTGTCCTGATTACACTAGATGTCGATATTATATCGAGACAGCCATGACGCTCATTTCCTAACCACATGTGTAAACCGCATGATTATAGTCTGATCCACCGTCACAAAATCCTTACTCTCATAAAATCGCGGGAATGAGCGTTAAAAAGTGAAGAATCGCAAATCGAGACGAGCGATTCAGCCGATGTCACATGCGCTGCTGCCTCATTTTTACGATTCCATGTGGCCAATTGGAGTTTTCGATAATTTCCGGATCTTATTCCATTGAGGAGACGTTCCTCTACAGATTGAACCAAAAATTTTTGAAAAAACGTAAAAATTACAAAAGCAGTGTGTAAAATTCGTGAAATAACCAAAAACAGATGACATTTGTTGCAATAACAATAACAATAAATTGTTTTTTTAATTTAGACGTTTTTTCATTCCATAGACAAAGTCGATGACTGCATTTTAAGACAAAAATCAAGGCGATATCTTCAATCGTTCTTGAGTTATCGCGAAAACATTGGTACAAAATAGCGTTTTTTTGCTCTCCAAAGCTAAATTTTGCGAATTTTTCATTTTTCTTTGCGCCAAAATGTCAGGAAGAGATTATACCAACGACCTAAAAGACAAAAAACGGAAAATTCGAAATTTTTCGCTTTCTAATCCCCTTAAATCTTTTGCTCCCAATTTCAAACAGAAAAAATCCTCCTGTAAGATTCCTTATTCAAAATTTCCGTGAGACAAAACGTCATCACCCAAAAGAGAACATAATTCATCGTGTCCTGATTACACCAGATGTCGATATTATATCGAGACAGAGCCATGACGCTCATTTCCAAACCACATGTGTAAACCACATGATTATCGTCTGATCCACCGTCACAAAATCCTTACTCTCATAAAATCGCGGGAATGAGCGTTGAAAAGTGAAGAATCGCAAATCGAGACGAGCGATTAGCCGTACTCGTCTATGACCGCCGACTCGATTCTCCCAGGGATGTCACCGCATAATCCTCGCTGTTGCGGAATGATGTTGGGAATCTTGGCTTGCGACACTGAAGAGATACCGAGGGGAAGCAAGAGAGAGATCCAAGCGCGATAATCAACGTGAAATAAGCCGCGTGCACAATAATATTGTCGCGAGATCATTCCTCGATTTTCTTGAATCTGACGACGTACAACCCAGACCTAACAATAATGATGGATCTGTACTCAGAGGTGGGCAAAGTTAATCCAAAAGTTAACTTCGTTAATCGCAAATTCGCTACCCATAAAAAAGTTAACCCCGATAATCGTTGACTCGTTAAGTTTTTGTAAATTTAACGCAAGTTAAAGTTATCCGTTGAAAGTTAACTACTCAGAAGTTATATCGATGTTTTAGTATTATATATTAAAGATCAAAGTTAATCATTAATCAACAAAGTTGATTAACGATTAACGAGTTAACTATCTTCTGCCCAGCTTTGTCTGTACTCGAGGATCTGACGATTGTGGATCCTCCTTTACATCTGTAATATGCATGTCAGGGTAAATTCCCATCATACCGCACTGGATTCAGAACTCTCATGAGCAGCGATATTCATGGCTTCGTTGTTTTCCATCGCTGCGTACATACCGAGCTAACCGGGTAAAACCGAGCAAAGGCCTCTCGTCCACGTTTTATGTAACGCCGCGCTTACACCCGATAGTTTATGACAAACATAATCTCGGCAGCGTGACAGCTCAATCAGTACTTGGTAGTAGTTCAACAAGAGAGAGGTAAAGAGAGGGAAGGAGAGCGATTACAGTGTCGAACGTCCACGTGGAAACCCCATGAAGTGTTTCAGTGTGGGGCAAACATCGACCCTGGCCCCAGCTCGATCCCTAAACCATATCTCTTCTCATCGGGCAGACCAGAGCCAAGACTTGTATTATTACATCGACCAACCGTTATAGCGGTCCCTCGATATCTCGATCTTTTCAACGTGCCTCTTTTTCATTCGATCTCTCGCCACTAAGCCCGGAGGCTATCTGAGAATGGTCTTGTTTCGACCAACGAAATCCTATTCAGAAGAGGACTCTATCTCTCTGCTTCGCGCGATCCGATATCACCAACGCAACTTATCGCGTCTTTTGCCTCGTTGAAAAGAATTTCGTGGACCAAACAAACGACTCGGACTCCACCGGCTTCAATGAGAGTCTTTTGTTTACGAGGACGTTCGATTATTACGATAATCTCGCCTGTTTGGGTCTCCTGTTGGACAATTGATCGCTCTATCGACTTTGGTTTTTTTTTTAATACTGGGGTCCAAACAAAGAGTTGAGTAGTTAGGCTCGCGATATTGATCAAACTGCACTAAAAGCTGGTGAAAATGCTGCCTTGCATAAACCCAGAAAAAAAATGTATTACACTGAGAGAAAAAATTACTAGAACCAATGAAATAAAGTTTTGGAGGCAAAATAGTACATAACATCACGGGGACGTAAAAACATTTTCTGACGAGTGTGAGTTTGCAGGACGAGCTAAAGGCGAGTCCTACAATTACACGAGTCAGAAAATGTTTTTACGCCGAGTGATGTGCGATATTTTATATCACGAGGTGCAAAATGGACGTTTTCACATTCGCTTGCGGACGTAAAAGCGTCCATTATTGTACTGAGTGATATAAAATCATTTTTTTCATTATTTGCCAAAACATATTAGATTGGTTCCCTTATATATTTACTTGGTTCATTTTTTTTCAGTCAATTCCATAAATTTCTGTTTCAATAAACGAATTTACTTGAGTCTAACAATATGTTATCAATTATATGTAATATGTTGTTTGAATCAAGAACACATTTTATCATTCAAAACATGCGTCTTTTAATACAGGAAGCACTTAGAAAAACAAATTAATTAGTCCAATCAACAGGAAAAATGATTGATTTAATCAAATGCGTGTTTATTAATTGTTGCTAAACATTTTATAAAAAATATATAGCCCTTGCCAAATAATTTAATATGCATACTTTAGTGACCCCAAAAAGAGATGAATAAAAAAAAAAAAATACAAATCCGCGCCAATTCTCCGATCTAATTTCACTGTCCGACCGAGATTCGAACCCTCGACCCTACCTAACATCATACCTATCCTACCTAACTACCCAACACGCTACCTATTACGCTATCGACTACTACTATGCACTTGAAAAATGTTAGGAGTTATGAAGATTCGAATATAAGAAAACATTTAAAAAACCAGTTTTTTAAATTTTTAACAACTTGTGTATACTATTAAAGTATACTATAGAAATGATAGTTCTTTGCTTGAAGGAAATAAAAATTTCATCATTCCAAACAAATATTCTATTGGAATAAAATAATGTGTTATTTATTTTACTACAGCTTCTTTTTAAATAATCACAATCAATTTTATATCTAATAAATATTGAAAATACCACAGAAATATTTTTAGAAGTAAAATAATGATGAATTTATTGCAAAGAAATAATTTTGTTCGAAAAAAAAAATTTAATATTGATGTCGTTTTCCAGATTCAAATAATCTCATGTTTATGATTCTATAAATCTAATTAATCCAATGAATGCAAATTTATTAGAATCTATTTAAATAAAGACATTTTTAGAAGTAAAATATTGATGAATTTATTGCAAAGAAATAATTTTCTTCAAAAAAAATAATTTCGTATTGACGTCGTTTTTTAGATTCAAATAATCATCATTTTACATTCAAATAATCTAATGTTTATGATGCGATAAATCTAATTAATCTAATGAATACAAATTCAATCAAATCTATTTAAATAAAAATATTTAAGTAAACTAATAATGACTTTATTGCAAGAAAAAAAAATTTTCGAAAAAAAAATTTTTGTATCGAATTCGTTTTTTAGATCCAAATAATCTCATGTTTATGATGCGATTGATGTAATTAATCCAATGAATACAAATTTAATCAAATCTATCATGCATGTCATTGTTACTATTAAATAAGAGTTTATTATAATGGAGTAATGGATTCGTGAAAATATTTTTTCAAATGAAGTGTGATTTTCTTGAGTCAACAAATAAATAATCGAATCAATACTTTCATTTAATAAATAAATTCATGTTCTCAAATTCAGTAATTTTTTCTCTCAATGTAGTTTCAAGAAATTTGATTTAAATTCAATAAATATGAGTTTGTTTTAACGAGGCTTTTGTTTGATCCTATTATTTAGTAATATTTGGAGCAAATTTACAAATTATGCTGAAGTTTGCATCTTTGTAATGCAACGGTAATTATTTATACATTAATTAAATTAATTCCTCTTAAGAAATTTTTGAAGTGAAAAATTGTTACAATGTATTTTAGGGTCTTCATTAGGGTCTTGAAATTATAGATGTACGAGCTAAACGTAAAAGTCACTAAAAAAAAAAAGGAAAAAACTTATTTTTATTATTTTTTGTTGTACCGAATAAATCCAGTAATTAAAAATTGTTCAATTAAACAGCAAAAATCGCGAAAAGTAACGCTTTTGCAAAGACAATATATCGATATATATTATGTACATCCTGACATCAATTGTTTATCAGGGGACACTGATTATGAAACGTGCGAAGGATCTTGTAAATTAGTTCGATCGATCAAACATTCTTGACACCTTCTCGACGATTCCAGGTTGTTTACTCGGCGGATCTTAATTTCGAGAATCGTACTTGTCGCGTTTCGTCATCGATCACAGGGACGGATGATATTGACGAAATTAAAAGGACGTATCGATCGAATGAAAACTATCCTCACCTGTCCTTCTCGTTCTTGACTCATTTCCCAGTGACTTTGATCCAGAATTTTCGCTGTTATTAATCGACATTTTATTCAATTGGGCAATATTTACCCCGCGGGCTCGTTTTATTGAATTAAATATTCAAGATTATAATGGAAATACGATACGAAGTCACGCGGTTGTTTTTCCATGTCGCTGGGTTTACACCGACAGTTTGGACGGTAATTGGAACGATCGCCGTTTGGACTTTGCGGTAGGAAGATTCGTCGAGAAATCTCTGTGATGTTTTTACATGTGTATAATGTCACTTGCCACACGTGTGGCGATACAGAATGGAGATTGTGCGATTACAAGAGAGAGAGAGAGAGAGAGAGAGAGAGAGAGAGAGAGAGAGAGAGAGAGAGAGAGAGAGAGAGAGAGAGAGAGAGAGATAGAGAGAGAGAGAGAGAGAGAGAGAGAGAGAGAGAGGGAGGGAGAGAGAGAGAGAGAGAGAGAGAGAGAGAGAGAGAGAGAGAGAGAGAGAGAGAGAGAGAGAGAGAGAGAGAGAGGAAGAGAGAGGAAGAGGAAGAGAGAGAGAGAGAGGGGGAGAGAGAGAGAGAGAAGGGACGGGTTTTGTATTCATATTTAGGACATTTGTAACGGAATATCTTACACGAGAAACTCCATCGACAATTCCGTTGGCTGTTGGGCCTGAGATCTCGTCAATTACGTATTTTCATTTGTAGGGGAGCGTGGGGCCAGTTGTAGCAGTTTTTGGAAAAAGGCCTGTAACACCTAAAATATGTATGCTTTTAAGATTGTGAGTAAGAGGGTTCGTAAAGTATATATCTGAGTACTTATTCCAATTGAAAAATAATTTCAAATCTTTACCCAACTTTTACACCGGACGTTTTTTGAAAAAATGGCAGCTGTTACAACTTACCCCATGTCTGGGGCTAGTTGTAACAGGCTCGGGGCAAGTTGTAACAATGAAAAGACTGGCAACATTTATGAGAAAGAACACGTTTTTATTGGTTCACAGTCTTGTATTATTCATCGTGGTTCGTTCTTGTGATGATTATAATCTTTGGTAGTCTCTCATGCTAAAAAAAATACAATGCACTTGACATTTTTTTCTGGGCAATATTAGAGTAAAGAAAAGTACAAGAATGCACAAAAAGCCGCAAATAATTGGTAATACTATGTAATCACTATACTACAAGTTGTAATAACAATACCTTGCAACAATACCAATAGTAGCAATACCAACTTGCCCCATGGGTTCATTATGTCTACTTAATGAAATATCTCAAAAACTACAAATTTTAGAATAATTTTAAAAAAAGCAAATGAAAGCCAGTTAAATTTACGATGTAATAAGGAAAAAACCATTAACAATTAATTTAATTTTAATAGTCCAAATCAAAATTTTCGTAAGTATTTTCTTTATTAGTGGTGTTTACGTTATACTGCGAGTTATAAGAGCACTTTCAGCAAAAAAATTGAATCAAAATGTTTTATATTCCCGGTCGAAATTGAGTGTTACAACTTACCCCTGTTACAACTAGCCCTACGCTCCCCCACATGAAAAAAAAAATTGAATTCATGAACAATGATTAGGACTACATTTAGCTAGAGAATTTTGGTGAAAAGTTTCTGGACAAAACTTCAAAAAAGTTCTCGAACGTTCTTTCATGTCATTTCGCCAGAAGTCAACGTAAACTATTTTAACAAGCGGCATTTTGAAGGAGAAGAATTCGGCTTCATTTCCAGTATTTTAAATTATTTTTACAATTTGTTCTTCGATTTGGACTCTATTTTCTAAAACAATTGTTTTTCGCCTTTTTCCCCCTCCCTTCAGGTGCACCCATTTTCTGGAGGATTTTTTTTTTTTCATTTTTACGATTGGATTCATAAAGAGGAAAGTTTGAGCTTCAATTTCCTTTTTTTTTTTAACTTTGAGCGATTTTTTTCCCGAAGTTATTCTGTTTTTTGTGAAAAAAGAGGAAATTTGAAAAATCCTGTATAACACGAAAACAAAGAGGATTCATGAAAAAGTTCAGGAGAGCAAAAAGTTGCGTCTGTTTTCGTTGAGTTCGGAGGAATTTTTTTGGATTTTTTTCAAAAAATTTTTTTCTTATTTTTTTGGTCGGAGCTCGAATCATTCAATTACCATAACTCGAGAACTATGGGATTATTTATAAAATTTCAAGGGGGAAACAATACTTTATTTCACTATTTTTAAAACAGTGGAATCTTTTTTAAAAATTTTTTCCAAATTTTTCACATCGACATTTTCCGACCCAGAAAATGAGAAAAAAAAATGTTGAACAAAAAATTTTGAAAAAATTCCCCTGAACTCAACAAAAACAGGCGCAACTTTTTGCTATCTTGAAGTTTTTTATGAATCCTCTTAGTTTTCGTGTTCTACGGGATTTTTCGAATTTCCTCTTTTTTCACAAAAAACAGAATAACTTTGGAACAAAAATCGCTCAAAGTTAAAAAAAAAAAAGAAAATCGAAGCTCAAACTTCCCTCTTTATGAATGCAATCGTCAAAATGTATTTAAAAAAATTTCTCTAGAAAAGAGGGGAAATAAAGGCGAAAAACAGTTTTTTCAAAATAGAATCCAAATCGAAAAACAAATTGTAAAAATAATTAAAAATACAGGAAATTAAGCCGAATTCTTCCCCTTTAAAATACCGCTTGTTAAATTAGTTCACGTTAATTTCCGGCGAAGCGGCATAAAAAACCGTTCGAGACCTTTTTTGGAAAAAAAAAATCATCAAAAACATAGAAAAATAACAAAAATATGGCCGCCAGCGGAAAATTCAATTTTCGACGCACCCATAACTTTTCTAAAATTCGTTTTTAGTGATGTTTCGCTTCTGCATTTGGCAGATCAAGTCCTCAATAAAGACGCCAAAATACATTTCACCAATTTTTCACTTTGAAAACTTCTTAGGAAGAATGAATTTTCTTAAAAAATAAACCTTTTTGGTTTTATTTGAACGATGCAAATTTCAACATTCTCATTAGAAGAATTACATATTTGCGTTTTCTTTAAGATTCTAAAACAAAAAAGACTTATTATTTTCTTAATGATAAATTCTGAGTCTGTCCAACAATAACGAAAAGTTATTCCTTAAGGTCCCCATCTAACTCCACCTTTCCCAACCAGTAAACATTACTTCGCTGTCTCAGTAACAATGCTAGTTATTTAACGATTGATCATTTCCCGCTCAGAATTCCCGAGTTACTCTTGTAATTTTTCGAAGCAGATCCACACAAATCATCACTGGATTTGCATCTCTGTCCTCCTGAATTATCCAAGAACTGTCCTTTTTTTCCATCTACGAAAAAAAACCACAAATGTTGTAACAATGTAATGAATACGCTGCCATGAACTTGGCGCCCTGCACTTGAAACATTCGGGCTCTGGTTACCTCTCATCCTTCGGCAACATAATTCGAAAGGAGAGATAACTAGCTTACTCCCACGAGAGTCTTGATGTAGCCGACTTGAAACGAAAAAGTATAGAAGAGAGAATGAAAGAGAGGAGTAAGAACGAGGGAGAGATCAGCACAGATGGTTTCGTAGTCAAATCAGCGAGAGATCGTGAGCCGCGCCTCGAATCTCGTTGCCTCAATCGGAATCAGTTGCCGCAAAACAGAGAGATTTCATATCGCAAGTATAACACGATCTCCATGCACACAAACATACCTCCGTTGTAACGAAAACTGTTCAAAGCCTCGTGCGGTTTTCAATTTGCCTTTGTCCTTTTTCCATCCTCGTCTAATTCCATTTTCCCGGCGCTCGGATATTTTCTTGTATGAAAATTATACTTGAAATACCGAAAGGCCAAGGCGCAATAGTCTGATTCAAAGCGTCGAGCTGAAATTCTGCGGCATGCAAAGCAGAGCTCCTTCTTTTTTGTTCCTTTGCATTCAACTTTTTTCTTTGAGAGGAGACGAGAAAAAAAGGCTAAGATAAAATGTACCAGTATGCTCAAGGGAAGCACTAAGAGAGAGAGAAGGAGAGTGAGAAAAGGGAGAGTAGGAGTGTGGCTAATTATGCGTCGTACGAATCGAGATTTATCGCCGTTGCGCTTTTCGCTTGAAACTCGAACCGGCGGGACTGCGAACGATCAGGCCCCAGAGAGAGAGAGAGAGAGAGAGAGAAGGGCCCTGACTGCTTCTCGGGTCCGCTGCTGGTATTGACTCCAGCGATGGCCCCGTTCGAAAGAGTCCAAGCCCGTACCGTTCCAGCAGAGACAAGAGAGTCCACCGCTACCGATCGCGTGGCTCTCTCGCCCAAAGTGCATCGGTATACAGGGTGTTGAGCAACTAGATAACCTGACTAGGTCCACCGTGTAGAGCGCGCCAATACGAAAAATTAGCTTTTTTTAAAATTGTTATACGACAAAAATTAGCTTAGTTATTCATGTTTGAAGCTGACCAATGACGGCTCGAATCTAGGAGCAATGCCACTGGTGAGCCGCGTGGTGGGGGTAACGGTGGGCGTGGCGGGAGAAACCCCCACCAGCGGCATTTCTCCTAGATTCTAGCCGTCGTTGGTCAACTTTAAAAACATTAATAACTAAGCCAATTTTTATCGTACAACATTTTTTAAAAAAGCTAATTTTTTGTCTTGGCGCGCTCTACACGGCGAACCCAGTCAGGTTGCTCAACATGTAGTTGCTCAACATCCTGTATAACTGGAGACGAAGAGAAAATGAGGCGAAAGGAGATAGATCCTACATACGAGGATCCAAGAATGAAAATTCCCCGCTGGAACAAACTGGCAATTCGTTTCAGTGGAGAGCCTTATCGATTCGTTTAGTGTCTCGTATACCAAAGATCTGAGGTAAACGAATTGGCAAGAAGAAGTCCTAGAATATCAAGCAATTTTTTGCTATTGCTCAATTGAAGTGCCGAAATGAATTGTCCAATGCAATGCTTTCTTAAGGATTTATAATGGACATTTCGACATTGGGCATGAGAGCTTTTTGCTTTCTTACAGAGGAAGCTTTGTTTTTGGGATTTTTTGTCGAAATTTTCATGTTCAAAATGTCCTAGAACGTTAGGAAGTGTCCAGATGTGTGATTTTAGAATTTCCAAAATTTCCAAAAAAGGGAGTGGTCGCTCTAACTTCCGTAAATTTTGTGATATCAAGTATAAAAAAATGTATATCGATAGTTTGAGCTATGAAGGTTGTTGGCATTCAATTTCGCGAAAATTGCTCACAGGATTGGTGATTTATAAAATTTAGTGATGTGCGAATATTTGAATTTACGAATTATTCGATTCGATTCATCTCGAATAATACGTAAATTTGAATATTCGCACACTACTAAATACTAGTAAAAAATAAGTAAAAAACCTAAATAAGTATTTGCATTGTCGAAATTATTGAATAAATTAATGTCAGTAGCTGATAATAAAGCCAGATTTCAGAACGAGGAAGAAAAACAGTCATCGATCATAAGAATAAAAAATCATTTCTTATTTACCATTGAATAATTGTTAAAACTGAGAAAGAGAAACTAAAGATAACGATTGACTTTTTTTTATTGTCGCTAAATTTTTTTTCTTAAATTTCGGAGAAATGTATTGCAGGTAAATAAAAAAAGTATAACTTTTGAAAAACTCAATTACACTTGACTAATAATCAGCGTATTGAATTTATTTGCTATTTTTTCTAACGATGTATTTTCATAATACCTAAAAAAAATATTTTAAATTTTACATGTCACTAAAAATTTGGGTAATGAAATAAATAATAAATAAATAAATAATTAATAATTAATAAATAAATAATAAATAAATAAAACTTTCTTTTGAAAGTTATGTTCCATTGAAATTTTCATTACGTCAGCTATAAAAAAAATATTATGATTAAGTCCAATATATGATTGAACATCATAACTTTTTTATCGAAATCTATCAGTTTAAGTGCAAAACATAATTATTCGAATTATTCGAATATTCGATTCGGCTCAAAACTTGTATAATGATAGTTTAATAAACGAAGGTCCTTAGTATTCAATTTTGCAAAAATCGTTTGAGCTATGCATAATTTCTGCAATATTGAAATTAAAAAAAAAAGCTTTATCGATCCAGCTTCTCTGAATTTGCTATATCAGGCTCAAAATTTGTAAATGGGATAGTTTAGTGTACGAAGAAACTTTGGCATTAAATTTCGCAAAACTCGATTGAGGAGATTGTATAAAATTCCAAAATTCCTCAACTTCTTCAAATCTTGCGATTTTTTCGCATCAACAAAGCTTCCTCCACAAGATAGCTAAATCTGTGGAAGCCTCTTGCTCATTTTTAATTAAAAATCCTGAGGAATCGACATGTAAATTCCGAATCTGCGAATTTGAAGTTTCGGAACTTATGGACTTGAATCTCTAAACGTTCAAATGAACGGAAAATCGAATAACTTATTCTTTTAAAGGGCAGTTTTGAGGTCCTTTACTTTGGAAATAATTCTTCAAACATCTTTCAATTCAAAAAATGATTATTTATCAAGTGCTTGCTCAGCTCCTCTAATTTGTTGTTAAGCAAATAAATTTGTCAATTTTTCATTCAATGGAACGTTCGAAACTTCGAATACCTATATCGGAACTTCGCTGCGAATCAGAGAATTTTTTCGTGTCCGTGAAAATGAGAACGTCGAGAAGTGGATGGAGAAATGTGCGCGAGAGAAAAGAAGAGCTGATATCGCCTGCACAGCTCGACGCGCCACGCTCAGACGGAGATAAACAATCTCCCACGCCAGGATCGATGCTAATGAAGGACCTCGCGGCCCGCGGCGACGTCGATGACGCCAATGTCGAGGTATTATATACGGTCCATCGGGGAGGAAGCGAGGGAAAATCGAGAAGGTTTCTCCTTGCTCTCGCGTGTGCATGAAACTCTCTCTCTCTTGTTCCTCCGGCGCTTTGACACGCACACACTTCCATCGTATCATTTTGTATTTTTTTTTTTTTACGTTTTTTTAATCGTCTCTCGCCCGCTGTGAGACGCTATGAGATCGCGTGGGTGAGCGAAAGACGCGTGCCTTCGCGACGAGACACACGCGCTTTCGTCTCCGGCTCTCGCTTTTTAAGCGTGCACCGTCAAAAACGACGGCTATCCGCAGAATTTGGCGCCAGCACGAAGATCGAGGATCAACGACGAGTATCATATTTTTATACGTTGTACGTCCCACTTTGTTGGTTTTTTTTTTTTTTTTCAAAATATATATTCAAAGTCTTCCGTCATTAAACCGCAAAGAGGCGCGCGCGCGCGGACGCTAACTCACACGCGATTCCGGCAATATAGATTACGGTAATTCAGTCGGGCCGTGAATAAATTATGCAATTTAATACATTCGGGACTCTCAGCGAGGCTTTACTGGTTTTCCTTATAGAAATGTAAAGTCAAAGAAAAAAAAAAAAGAGGAGAAACATCGCTGATTCGATTAATAGACTTGTCAGTGACTTCTCTTTTATCTCTACGGCTAAATTTTCGCCAATACACGAAGAAATCTCACGCCGTTCGATCGTTGTTATTGAATATTCAAGAAACTAGCTTCTCGCGTTGAAGCTGCACGGAAAAAAAAGAAACAGCGGAAATCACAGCATAAACTGGATAAAAAATAGGGTGACATTTAATTTCACGGTAGAACAGAGTATTGTAGATCCTTCCCTACAAAAATGATGGCTTTTCCTGTAAGGGAGCGTGGGGCTAGTTGTAACATTTTTTGGAAAAAGGTCTGTAACACTTAAAATATGTATGCTTTCAAGATTGTGAGTAAGAGGGTTTGTAAAGTATATATCTGAGCACTAATTCCAATTGAAAAATAATTTTAAATCTTTACCCAACTTTTACACCGGACGTTTTTTGAAAAAATGGGAGCTGCTACAACTTACCCCATGTCTGGGGCTAGTTGTAACCGGCTCGGGGCTAGTTGTAATAATGAAAAGACTGGCAACATTTATGAGAAAGAACACGTTTTTATTGGATCACAGTCTTGTATTATTCATCGTGGTTCATTCTTGTGATGATTATAATCTTTGGTAGTCTCTCATGCTAAAAAAAATACAATACAATAACTGAGCATATTTTTCTGGGCAATATTAGAGTAAAGAAGAGTAAAAGAATGCACAAAAGCCGCAAATAATTTGTAATACCATGTAATCACTATACTACAAGTTGTAATAATATTATTTATACAAATACATGTAGAGAGCAGAAAAAAATACACGCGCCTGGGGCAAGTTCTACACTGTTAAAAAAATCTGTATGAAAATTAATATACATGTGTAGGAAGTTTTTTTGCAGATGCCGTATATGAAATTTAATATACAGTGTATGAAAATTCATAGACTCGTGTTTGAAAAATAAAAGCATGGCGTTGAATTTTAATATACCGATGTATTTGAAAAATCTTACACGTTTGATTGAAATTTCAACTCCGTGCATATTACTATTCAATCATGTATATTAAAATTAATATACAAATTTAGCATATATGAAACTGAAATTTCAATCACACGTGTAAGATTTTTCAAATACATCGGTATATTAAAATTCAACGCCATGCTTTTATTTTTCAAACACGAGGCTATGAATTTTCATTCACTGTATATTAAATTTCATATACGGTATCTGCAAAAAAACTTCCTACACATGTATGTTAATTTTCATACAGATTTTTTTAACAGTGTACAATTTCGAAAGCTTCGTCTTTTCTTTAGCAGAAGGTAAAAGAAAAACTACACTTTTTATGAGAATCCTTTTCGGGGATTCGATCATCGTACGTTTTACCGCAATGTATTATAAGTATCCATATTGAAAAATAAGGATATCAAACATAGGCGAGCTTGGAAAGGTTATAAGCGCCGAGGAACAGGTTCGCTTGTGCGAGAGGTAGCCACCTGGCGGATTTTTGGGGTACTGACAAATCTGCAGATCTGATCGGATGAGGTTACGGGTGAATATGTTTGTGAATTTCATTGACGGGTGTGGAATTTTTAATATACACACGTATATTAAAAATGTTGTAAATTCCATACACTTTTCAATGATGTATATTAAATTTCAAATCCGCGTATTAAAATTAATATACGTTTTGAAATTTAAAATACATGTGTGAGAATTTGCATTTCATATACCGTGTTTGTGAATTTCATTGACGGGTGTATATTAAAAGTGTTGTAAATTTCATATTTTTTTAAACAGTGTAACATGTTACAACTTGCTCCATCGGCTCATTATGTCTACTTGATGAAATATCTCAAAAACTACAAACTTTAGAATAATTTTGAAAAAAGCAAATGAAAGCCAGTTAAATTTACGACGTAACAAGGAAAAAACAATAAACAATACGTTTAATTTTAATAGTCGAAATCAAAATTTTCGTAAGTATTTTTTTTTACAAAACCTGGCCGAAATAGAACTCGTGTGCATATCCTCTTATTTTGATGTCTCGCGGGGTATTAGCGGTGTTTACGTTATGCTGCGAGTTATAAGAAGCACATTGAGCAAAAAAATTAAATCAAAATGTTTTAAATTCCCGGTCAAAATTGAGTGTTACAACTCACCCCACGCTCCCCTACACACTGAGATTTTGACTTAATTACAACTACAATTACAATCGCAAGGCTTAATTACAATTTGGTATGTGAATAAATAAATCAGTGTTTCCGGTAAAAAATTTGCACTGTAGAATTTAAATGAGATCACTGATCTTTTTCCTACATGTAAACTGCAAGGGTTACAATGTACACTGTATTAAACGTAGAGTGATTCATTAAATTTTACAGTGTAACGTTTCCGGTAAAAAATTTCTACTGACACTGTATTTTGGATTAAGCGTTCCAGTAAAAGAAGGTTTGAGTCCAAAGAGGACAGTGTAGAAACTGTAATAACCTACTTGAGCTGACTGCATTTTGAGCAGTGTATTTCAGTAAATATAGCTGTGCAATTACTCGAGTCCAATGCGAACTGTTTAACCTCTGTATTTTTTAATGTTTCTTTTTTTGCGTGTGTTACCGTAAAACGGGGCTACTTTGTTGGTGTTTCGGAAGTTTTTTGATCGTAACTTTTTTTTAACGTCCAAAATTAATTTTTTTTGCTTGAACAGAGCAATGTGTCCTTTGGCTATAAAATGTATAACAATAGCAAGCTCCACTAGACTCTAACAATTTTATATATTTAGAGAAAAAAAGCCAAAGTAACCCCGAGTGTGGATTTTGGAGAGGCATTGAAATGCAACTTATGTCAAAGATCCACATCGTAAATGCAGCTTTGACATAATTTTGATAAAAAAAAACAATAATAATTTATACATTGTACATGAAATTAAATGAAAAACAACGATTTTTGACAATGAATTCGTCATTTCTATTGAAGAAATATTTTACATAAAAATACCAAATTTTAAGTTCTTAAGATCAAACTTGAGATCAAACTTTCCATTGAACGCAAATTTGAATTTTAGATCGAACTTGAGTTCAAATTTAAGATGAATCTTAAGTTTGAACTTAAGTATCATTATAAGTTCATACTAATGTTCAAACTTTAATGCGAACATCAAATCGATCTTAAGTTCAAACTAAAATTGGGTTTGAGGTTTGACCTTGCGATCCATCTTGAGCATGAACTTAAGTTCGATCAAACTTCTTTCATCGCCTCCCTCAACCGTGTTGTTTAAAATTAGTCGTAAAAATAATTAACTACGATCAAACTTAAGTTTAAGCTCAAGATGGATCTTAAGTTCGAACTTCAAACCAAATTTAAATTTGAACTTAAGATCGATCTGAAGTTCGCACTCAAGTTTGAACTTAAGTATGAACTCATAATGGCACTTGAGTTCAACTTACGATTCATCTTTAATTGGAACTTAAGTTCGATCTTAAGTTCCAACTTGAGTTCCATGGAAAGTTCGATCTTGGGGTAGGACTTGTGACTTGAAATTCGGGCCTTACAGATGTAACAGACGTTGGAGTCGTTCTTCTTGCCCTTCTTCATTCCCTTCATGCGAATGGCATCATCGATTGTTCAAACATCTTGACTTGTTACACATATCTGTGTACCTGGTTCATGAATGACTTTTTTCCCTCTTCTACCCACTTCCCACACCCTCATCCACCCCACAAGGTCACGAGGGTTCACTGCGCACACGTTTTAACCGTATTTTGCTGCTCGTCCAAAGTAGCCCCAAAAATCAACAAAGCAACCCCCAAAGTCAAAGTAGCCGCGTTTTACGGTACACCGCTAATTTGATTTACTCATTGCCTCGTTCGCAGCTCCAAAATCAAAACTAAAGGATGTCGCCGAGACGCGAGAGTACTTTTTTGCTTCCTCAAAACTCTGCTCTGTGTCCTCAAAATCCTCGTCATCGTGCCGTAATGACGAAATAACTGCGGAGAAACGATGGAACATTGAACGACTTCGAGGAAGAGTTAGGTGATGTTCCAGTGAGCGAAAAAATTCACGATCGAGCGTAGATTTTTACGGCGAAACGCCTCGTCTGATGGAATTATTAATTAGACTTTTTCTTATCCTTCCTTCGATCGCGAATCCCGATGTGTTTCTCATCCTCACCTTTTACCAGAGAAAGGGATACTATAAAATTAGCAATTTTATCCTGACCGCTTAGCGTTTCTCGTGACTTCCGAGAGTTTCGAAGCTCGTGAACGCGTCAATATCCATTATCCTCGTTCCCTTCGGCGTCGCAGAAGAAAGGACCTCTTTCTTACGCGATCTCGTTTCGCGATGAAAGGTGGGCGATGAACGAATCGTAAAATTTTAGAGCACCCTCGAAAGATGTTGGAATCACAAGCGAGAGAGAGAGATGATTCGCCAATACAAGAGAATCCAGCGTCGTTAGGAAACGATCGTGCATTTTATTTCTTGCTCGTCTCGCCTACCCCCTTAAGTCGTTGTATTTCACGTTTTCAACGTCATTCGCAGCTCGACGGATCGCAATAACGCACGAGCAGAACGAAGATTGTCATTTTTCTCCTTGATTCCAACGTCCCCATCTCGTCTTCCTCCGTCTCTGCATCTCAAACGTTCGGTTGCACCGATTTCAGTGAAGCCAAATACCCAAAAACAATTCTCGATTCAGCGTCTTCCTCCGCCAAAGTATTTTTATCTGTCAGAAAAATAACGCATTCGCAGAAACCGATGAACCTTGGAACATGTCTACGCGCATACCTAAACCCGCTGCGTTCTCTCTGCCACCGTAAACGAAGAAAAAAAACATCAAACAAATATCAAACTCGATTTCAGCATGCATTTCACTAAAGATTACATATCGATTGCCCATCAGAATTTTGCGTGGGGGCAACTCTCTCGTGAGGCAATATAAACGCGGGCTCCCGCACGCGTTAACGTGACTCTCACGCCTCCGCGCGTGACGTCACGCTTGGTTCAATGGTACCAATAAAAGTTGAGACAAAAAAGACAAGCAGAGAGAGGCGTTTAAGTAAAGAAAATTATGGAAGAAAGAATGGAGTGAGGGGGAAGGACTAAAATAACGGCGGGTCCTGAAACGAGATAGAGGTGACCCGGACCGGTCCACTCAGGAAGGGTCAACAGCATCAGCAATCCGCATCCTCATTCTCATCCTGCCCCCAACTTTCCCACACGGAACCGAGTGTCCATTGGACGTCCATCGATCATCCATAGATCCTTAACACGTCTACATCCACGATGGACGTAATGCGGACATACATTGAACATCCATGGTATACTTTTGATTGGACAAAATGCGATGGATCACACAGGACGTATATTGTATGTCCACAACCCGTACCATTTCTTGAGTTACAAATGTACACAACACGGCCATCCATGGCATGTCCATAGGTAGACATTAAAAAGCTTTTAATTCAGGATAGTAATTCAACATACGTTGGACGTTCCAGGTTCGTAAACGAAAATCATATTTGGAGGACGTCAATTGAACGTCTATCGGATGTTCCATGTAGGATTTCATACAGACGTGAACCTAGAATGTCCAATAGATGTCCAATTTCTATCCTGAATTAAAAGCCATTGAATGGCTACCTATGGACATACCATGGATGGCCGTGTTGTGTATATTTGTAGCTCAAGAAATAGTACGTGTCGTGGACATACAATATACGTCCTATGTGATCCATCGCGTTTTGTCCAATCAAAAGCATTCGGCCTTTAGATGTGTATTTGAGTATTTCGAGCAGCTACGATATGGATACGCCGCTTGACCGTCTTATATACGTACAAATTACGTCTATCGAAGGATAACGCGGAAGTTTATTCTACGTCCACGTGGACACATATTTTTGGAGCTGTAAATATATTCCGCGCGTAACCTAATAGCCAGGGGACGTCCAATAATCATATATGTTGGATGAAAATTTCATTCCGGGGAAGTCCATGGACATTCCTTAAACCACTAACGGAGATGCGAAACGGCAGCGATCTATGTGCTGAAAACGTCTCGTATACGTACCCTTAGATAGTTTTCAGATGTACCTATAAACCCCATAAAGTGACGTATAATGTACGTATTTAAGACGAATACCAATGTTGCAAAAGATGTCCAATGATCATATATTATACCTCCCTTTATTTAAACGCTATTAATTACATATTGTTCATTAATTATAAATTTCATTACTAATTATACATTATTTAAGGCCTGTGAGACAAAGATTTATAAGTATATCAACAAACTACATCGTATAAGGTTTCGGCATGCAAAAATTTATCATAAGTCAAGTTAGTGTAGGTAGATAGGTAGGTAGGTAGGAAATTAGAAAAGTTAAGCTGCATTCCTTAAATCCAATACTTGGATAGATTAAATTAAGGGACGTATAATAGATGATCATTGGACATCTTTTGGATCACTGGTTTATTCGTCTTAAATACGTAAGTTTTGGGATCCAGTCCGTCTAAAAACCGTCTCAGGGTACGTATACAGGACGTTCCCAGTACATAGAACAGGTGCCGTTTCGCATTTCTTCTAGAAGTTTGAGGGATACTCATGGACGTCCCTGGGATGGAGCTTTCATCCACCATGTATGAATATTGGACGTCCCATGGCTCTAATGTTTCGTGTGGGTTGGCTCCGATCCAGAAGAAGCCAGCAGCGGAACAACCTCTTGTCACCAAGGTTGCAGACTTCCCAATGAGAAGAATTTTGAAGGATGCACCAAACAGTTCCCCATCGAAACCCTGACCAAAGTCCATCAGGCAATTTCATTCCCAATCGTTCACTGGGATCGCGGTGTAAGAAGCAAAGTAAATAACTCGGAGAGGCACTTTGCAGCTCGCGGCGCCTGTAAGATCGTGCGCGGGGAACTGGAACGAAGGAAGTAAGATAGAAAAGAACCTGGAGAGCCTGAAGAGAGCGAGAAAGTGATAGAGAGGCAGCTTTCTGTTGAACAAGACGAAGGGGATACCGTAGATATTATACCGGTAGCAGTCGATTAGCAAGTCGTTGCGTGGCTTCGCGTCATCTCACGGTTGACTAGTCCCGGCAACACAAACTCACATAATGACAGTGAGAAGGACGAGGAACGAAATAACAGTGGGCATTGAAGAAGGACCAGGAGATGCTGAGAGATATATGGATGGTTGGAGTTGTATGAGTATACGGTGAACATACATTGAACCTGTACAAGGGAACCACGAAGCGGTCGCACCCGGGTGCTTGCCTCTGGACACGCGACCCACGCGCTTACCTGCCGCGCGACTGACTCTCTCTCTCTCTTTCTCCTCTGGTCCCTCTCACTCTATCCTGACTTTGCCTCTTCACTCTTCGCAAAACGAGGGGGACCTCAGTTGCCTCTTTCTCTTTTATTCAATTTTATACGCCACTACGGCGCGAATGATCCGCGGATTACGGACCCATCCTAGCTCAATGGAAGCTCAACGTCTCTCTCTCTCTCCATCGCTCAGTCTCTTGAGCATTGAAGCAAAGAGCATTGGCACGGAATAGTGTCCCCAGAGAGCAAGTGAGAATGCGGATAACATGATTGTGCGCCAGACAAAGACGTCGAGGATGTACTGTCAGTGTCGATGAAGAAAATAGACGGAAATAAGATACGGCACAGCTGATACGCCTTCGCACTGGTCGGTACCGATTACGAGTTGGCTATAAGGCGCCCGCAGAAATTGCGGGGCATTCGAGGAGAGAAACGCTACGTAACCGAGCGAATCTGATGGCGTGTGAGGATGATGATGATGTCATTTCTATAAGTACCGGCTGACGCCTCGTGTAGGACGTTGGATGGGGCTCTCGTGAGATACATGATTCTTCAGCAGGACACTTCATATTTTCGCTGGACTTCAATCGTGTCTTGCTCACAACCGACCTCGGGAATCGCCAGATTATAGTGATTTCTGTCTTCGAGTCCAAACTCCAATTTCTGATCGATGGTCATTCAACCTATGGACCAGGTAATGGCGTTCGTGGGCAGCGGTACTGATGATACTTGAGCTGGTATGATGGTAACCCTGCATAGCGTACACGGAAAAAACGACTTAGTTGGTCCACTAAACACTTAGTGCTCTGAGCGCCTGAAGAGAAATTGGTTGGATCAAGTGGACAGTTGGTTGGATCCAGGGTTGCAAGTAATGCATTACTTTTTGTAATGCATCGCCATTTTCATTACCCATTACAATGTAGTGTGTAATGGAAAAAAATGCCATTACCTATTACAATGTAGTGTGTAATGAAAAAAAATCCATTACCCATTACAATGTAGTGTGTAATGATAAAAAATTTTATTACCCTTTACAATGGAATAATGGAAAAAAAATTCATTACCCATTACAATGTAGTGTGTAATGGAAAAAAGTTCCATTACCCATTTCAATGTAGTGTGCAATCGACAAAATTTCGCTTGTTCATTACAACTTAATGTTTAATGGAAATTTTGGAAATTTTTTATTATATCGTAGTAGCTTTTTGGCCTAGGTTAAAATGAGCCAAAACTAGAAATTAAGTGGTCGCGTGATCATTTAGAACGGCAAGAAAAATTTCATGCTTAGTGCCCCACACTTTTATTCTTATTCTTTCCTATTTTTTATAATTGACACTTTCATAATTTTCTTTTATAATAAAACTTTTTTGAAATATGGTGGAACGGCTTTTCAGCTACGCAACGATGATGAAACGCTCTTAAATTCAATAGGCTCACAGAAAATCACTTTGAGCAAAGGATATTGGCCAAAGCAAATGCTGAAAAAAAGTATATTTAGAAGTGCAGTTTAACGTTTAACTTTTTGTATGCATATAGATGCTTTTTAGATTTCAAGGTACCTGAGTCATTCAAATGTAATGCAAAATTGCAATAATTTATTCATCTGTATTTTTCCATTCCCAAAATTGCAATCAACGTTTTCCATTACACATTACATTGCAGTGGGTAATGGATTTTTTTTCTTTTACACACTACATTGCAATGGGTAATGTAAATGTTTTCCATTAAACACTACGTTGTAATGGGTAATGTAAATGTTTTCTATTACACACTACATTGTAATGGGTAATGTAAATTTTCTCAATTACACACTACATTGTAATGGGTAATGAAATGTTTTTTCATTACACACTACATTTTAATGGGTAATGCAATTTTTTTTCATCACACACTACATTGTAATGGGTAATGGCATTTTATTCCATTACACACTACATTGTAATGGGTAATGAACATTTTTTCCATTACACATTCTAAAATTAATGAATAATGCATTACTTTTAAATTACAAATTTCGCAACCCTGGTTGGATCAACTAGTTATTTAGTATAGTTGATCCAACCAACTATCTAGTTGATCCAACCAATTTCTCTTCTGGTGCTCAGAGCACTAAGTGTTTAGTTGGACCAACTAAGTTCTTTTTTCCATGTATTCCTGATGTTTCTCTTATACTTTTTTTTTATTAAGATATTTTTGAGCGAGAGAGGCAGATATTCGGGACTCATGAAGTCGGTGGGGTGAAAAGGCCGCTGAGGAATTTCATATGTAAGTTTATACCGAGACTGCTCGACTTGCCAAGCAGGTTTTTCGCGAGTAGCATATAATCGTTCGGCGTATGTACTTTCACCGTGTTACGTGCGACTCGAATTTGTACGACGAAGAAGTCATGGGAGTGAGTGAAAAGAAACTTTGCCTCAAGTACAACGTGTGGTTGATTAAGAAATGCCTAACTATTTAGGCATTTAGGGGAGGCCCAAGGCGAATCATTATGGGCGCCAATCGACAAAGCCTCTTGGTTAACCTCTGACCCATCTTGTTTAACCGGATGGATAACGATCATCCTAGAATGACAAATTGAGTACGAGCGACCCTCAAGATACTGCCTCATGAGGGAGTCGACGCCTACAATCCCCGAAGAGAACTGCAACACGAGTCAGAGCGTCGTTACGGAGCCAGGCCCTCTTTCGCATAATTCACGACCGAGTTTATTGAGGAAGTTGCCTGACAGAGAGCCAAACACAATCGCAGAAGTAAGTTAGCGGAGAGGGCAAGACGAAAAATGACGAATGAGCGATGAAGAAGAGCGGAGGAGCAAAGGAGGAATATATATTGCTCCGGTACCAAACGGCACTCAACCCCAGCTTACCGTGAAGCTGACCGACTCATTATAATTGGCTAACCTTGCTAACCTTCCCTGGCTGTACGATATCAACCAGGGAAGGGCCTCTATGGATTAAGCGCAGTAACGAGTTTCAACAATTGGACGTTGATCCAAACTGGACCCAGAATCCCCGAATGTTGATGCTAAGGTTGCAAAACTGCGGTTATCCGGTCAGTATCATTGAAATCCAGGGATTTCGTACGAAGAAACGAAGAAGAAGAAGAATCGCGAGGCGAGTATTGAATTCATCGGGAGGCGCGCTAACTCTGCACGAGATATACGGGGCTTCGGGTCGAGGGTTAAGTGGCCCGAAGACCCCGAAGTCTGAGACTCTTCTCTAGTGTGTACTGTATATAAACGAGCCGCATATATCTCGTTGGACTGTCGCTGTCGTTCTCTCTCTCTCTCTCTCTCTCTCTCTCTCTCTCTCTCTCTCTCTCTCTCTCTCTCTCTCTCTCCGTCCTTTTCTCTCCAATCCCGATTTCGCTGTTACGTTTTCCAGGTGCGTACACTGCCCTTGTGTACCTGTGCTCGACTCACGGAGGAGCGCTTTGGCTACACGGCAAAATGTCCCTGCGTATGTACCACATGTTTGTGTTTGTGTGCCTGTATGCGAAACGATTGTGTGCGCAATGTGGCGCGCGTCACGTGTGGGTGTTGGTGGGCCCAAGGACCCCGGCAGCAACTGGTCACGCGTGGTGATGCCCACACGTATGTATATGGGTCGTTCCATGTGAAATCGACCAACAGTTGGAATCGACTCCTTTCAATTTCGATGAAATTTCGTCAGAAGTTTTCTCTTATCATGAAACAAAGTTCTACCTGAGGAAAAAAATTAAATTTTTTTTTTCGAAATTTATGCAAAATTAAAAATTTCACAATTTTTTTCAATTTTTCAAGTTTATTTTTTAAATATCTCGGAAACCATTATGGTTACGAAAAAATCTTTCTGGATTCGTCTTGAAGAGTATACTTGGGTCTACGAAAAAAAAAATATATTCTGAAAGTTTTTTTTGAAAAATGATGAATTTGGAGAATTTTAAATTTTTAGAAATAGTTGGTTGGATCGAGGGCTGCAAGTAATGCATTACTTTTTGTAATGCATTGCCATTTTCATTACTCATTACAATGTAGTGTATAATGGAAAAAAATGTAATTACCCATTACAATGTAGTGTATAATTGAAAAATTTCCAGTATCCATTACAATGTAGTGTGTAATGAAAAAAAAATCCATTATCCATTACAATGTAGTGTGTAATGGAAAAAAAAATCATTACCCATTACAATGTAGTGTGTAATGAAAAAGAAAATTCATTAAGTAAAGTTAAGCATTCTTGTAAAGTTGACCATTCAATTTTTGGTATAAATTACCTTGTGCTGATCTTAAGAGATCCTGAAATTTCCACAATTGCGTTTTTTGTTCTTTCAAAGATATGAACTTATGAATTTTGGTAAAAAAAAATCTTTTTTTACCTTTAATTCAAGTAAAGTTGATCGATCATGTAATTTTATAATTTTAAGCAGTCAAAATTACATCATTGCTTAATTTTACTGAACTCAGAGGTGAGAAAAAAAAACAATTTCCCAAAATTCAAAAATTCATATTTTTGAAAAAAAAGAACACCTTTCTAAGAGTATCAGGATCTTTCAAGATTAGTCCGACGTGTAAGATTAAAAAAATGGAACCAAAAATTTAATGTTGATCGTGGATTTTCACGATTTTTAAAAGTTCAAAATTCTCCAAATTCATCATTTTTCAAAAAAAATTGTCAGAAATTTTTTTTTCGTAACCCCAAGCATACTTTTCAAGACGAACTCGAGACGATTTTTTCGTAACTATAATAGTTTTCTAGATATTTAAAAAATTAAATTAAACAATTTAAAAAATTGCGCCGCAATTTTGAATTTTCGAAAAACTTTTATTAATTTTTTTCCTTCGGTAGAACTTCGTTTTATGATGAAAGAAAACCTCTGACCAAATTTCATCGAAATTTAAAGGGGTCAATTCCAACTATTGGTCGATTTGACACGGAATGGCCCATACATATTCAACGGCTCTACGTCTCCCATTCCCCTTCCGCACGCTCTCTTTCCCATCTCGTTTCTTCGTTCTTCCACACACGCCGAGAGATCCAAGAATACACCGAAGAGGGAATACAGGCCTCGTAAGCGCAATTTATAATCATACGAGTTCAATGTAACGTGTGGGACGCTGTGGAAGAAACAAAGGTGCACCACCCTCCATTGAGAGAGACTATGATACTCCACTCACTTATCCTGTGCCTGCCACACTCGAGTCTTCGAGCTTTAACTTTGGTTTTTGGTTAGGTTTGGCTAACTTTGGTACTCGAGGCAGTACTCTAGTACCTTAAAAAAGTCCATTTTTTCTATATTGTGAAAGCTAAGACCTTTGAAGATCGGTTCTCTGAGAGAAAGGAGTCGGACAAGGCCTTAACTGAATCTTAACTAAGCTTCAACTAAGCCTTAACTTGGATCCTAGACAAATCTTTCTAGGATGACGTTGCTCTGTCCATTTTTGACCCCGGAAACTTGCGAGACACTTTGATTATCTTTTAATCGGATGTGAGTAAAGTACTTTGAGAAGTAATTGAAGTCAAAGAAGTACATTTTAATTTAGAACTAATATTTAGTACTAATTTAGAACTAACTAATTTAGTACTAACTAATTTAGTACTAACTAATTTAGTACTAACTAATTTAGTACTAACTAATTTAGTACTAACTAATTTAGTGCTAACTAATTTAGTACTAACTAATTTAGTACTAACTAATTTAGTACTAACTAATTTAGTACTAACTAATTTAGTACTAACTAATTTACGTATTAATATTTTGGATACTTTTTTCAAATAATTTATAAAAACTAATGGCAGCAGCAATGGGAGTGCATAGGAAGTTCAATTTTTTAAATAATGGTCCTAATTTTTGAACAAATTGAAAAAATTGAAAAAAGTTTCCATTCGCATTCGATGGATTGGTCCAGAAAACTTATTACCTTTATCCTCATCCCGTTGATTCGTGAAATTCGTTTCCTCGAACTTCTCTCCTCGTGTTATTCAAAAGATTTGGCGGAACGCGATGGGACGTAGAGCGGGGATATCGAGAAGCGATCCTCTGGGGACAACGAGGAAGAGTCCCGGGACGGTTGTTCATTCGGCGGTTCCCCGAAGACCATCGCGGGGAAGAAAAAAAGCCGCGAGAGAGAATCGCGAGGAAGACCAGAGTAAAAGAGAGGGCCCGATAAAAGAGGGAAAGCAGTCACCGCGCGAATCATGGGCATATATCAATATATATGAGTCATTCCATGTCAAATCGACCAATAGTTCGAATCGACCCCTTTCAATTTCGATGAAATTTGGTCAAAAGTTTTATTTTATCATAAAACAAAGAAACCAGAGGAAAAAAATAAAAAAAAATTTTCAATCGTTATGCAAAATTCGAAATTTCACAATTTTTAAAATTTTTCAATATTATTTTTTAAATATCTCGAAAACTATTATAGTTACGAAAAAATAGTTTTGGGTTAGTCTTAAGGAGTATACTTGGGGGTATGGAAAAAAAATATTCCGAGAAATTTTTTTGAAAAATGATGAATTTGGAGAATTTTTAATTTTTAAAAATCGTGGAAATCCTTAATCAACATTTAATTTTTGGTTCAATTTTTTTTATATAATACCTTGGACTGATCTTAAAAGATCCTGCAATTTTCAGAATTGTTTTCGTTGTTTTTTCAAAGATATAAATTGTTGAATTGTAATTTAAACAAATTCTTTTTACCTCTAAGTTAAGTAAAGTTGAGAAATCATGTAATTTTGTAATTTTGGACAGTGAAAATTACGTGATTGCTTAACTTAGCTTAACATAGAGGTCAAAAAAAAGTTTTTTACCAAAATTCAAAAATTCATATTTTTGAAAAAACGAAAAATGATGAATTTTGAGAATTTTGAATTTTTTAAAATCGTGAAAATCCATAATCAACATTTAATTTTTGTCTTAAGTTTTTATATATAATACCTTGGACTGATCTTAAAAGATCCTGAAATTTTCAGAATTGCTTTTTTTGTTTTTTCAAAATTATGAATTTTCGAATTTCGGTGAAAAAACTTTTTTTTTCACTCTAAGTTAAGTGAAGTTGAGCCATCATGTTTACTGCTCAAAATTACAAGATTACATGATTGCTCAACTTTACTGAACTTAGAGGTAAAAAAAAATTTTTTTAAATTAAAATTCACAAATTCATATTTTTTAAAAAACAAAGAACGCAATTCCGAAAATTTCAGGATCCTTTGAGATCAGTACAAGGTATTATATTTTAAAAAATGTAACAAAAAAATTAATGTTGATCGTGAATTTTCACGATTTGAAAAAATTCAATATTCTCAAAATTCATAATGAAAAAAAAAAAAATGTAGGAATTTTTTTTTTTTCGCAGCTCCCAGTATACTCTTCATGACGAAGCTAAAACGAATTTTTCGTAACCATAATAGTTTTCGAGATAATTTTTAAAAAAATTGAAAAAATGGTGAAATTTTGAATTTGGCATAACTTTCGAAAAAATAAATTAATCTCTTTCCTTTGGTAGAACTTCGTTTTGTGATAAAAGAAAACTTCTGACCAAATTTCGTCGAAATCGAAAGGGGTCGATTCCAACTATTGGTCGATTTGACATGGAATGACCCATATACAAACAACAACCTCGTATTCTCAAAGTCGTCGATCGCGCGGGGGGTACAAGTAGAGGATCTGGGGAAGGCGCAGGGGGAAAAGGCACCCTGGACATGCCAACGACATTCCCGAAGTGCGGCGCAGTTTTTCGCGCCAGCTCTCCCTTCTCTCCTTCTGTACCTTTTATACGACGATGCCAATGTTGCGCCCTGAACCTGATGAGTGACTCACGACGGGAAGGCTCCTGCGGGGCTCCAGAAACACCGTGCAACAACAAGTTCTGCGCGGCTGCCACTGCGAGCAAGATAAGAAGAGACTGAGAAGCCGAGAGAAAGATTGAGAAAGAGAGAAAAGAATCGTCGTATTTTCGTTTATCCTGAGAATTTCTCGTTCCCCGGACGCGGAAGAGAACATCAGAGTGTGTATAATAGGGGAAAAATAACGCTAACAAAAAGCGGATGGTCGTTGATCGATTGAAATAAATTCCTCACCACTTCCTCATGGATATTATCATACTTTTTACATGCCAAACGCAAGAATCTCGTCGCATCAAAAGCACATCATTATAATATCGAGAGTCAGAATCATTGAAGGTAAAATGTGTCTCTGGAATGTATGGGAAATCTGGTGAACCATCCATGTCGTTAATCTGTCGCTGAATAAATGCGGTACGAGTTATACCAAAAATGCTGATGAAAAAAGGAAGTGACTAAATTGGAGAGGAAAGTGAGTGGAGGAGAGATTTATTTGATGGAATTTCGAAGCTGACACTGTAAAAAAATTCTATTTAATTTAATACTTGTATATTAAAATTAAAAGAGTGAACATTGAAAATTAATATCCCCGTATATGAAAATGGTTTTTGTATACTTTTTCGCAATTTCCAGATACATTATTGAAAATCAATACACTTATTTCTCAAAATTCCAATCAATCACTTGAAAAAAATGTCTTCAAATATAATACTAAAAAAAATACTTATGAGAGGATCACGGTTTTTTTTCAAACAGTTTTAAGAGTTTACATAACTAATGAAGCGTCAGGGGCTCTGAAATTAAGTTATGAGGGGTCACGTAACTTATGAAGGGTCAGGGATGCTGGAATTAAGTTTTGCGCGGCTTTACGTATCCTACGAGGAATGAGCGGTCGCGAAATTAAGTTATGAGAGGTAACTTAAGTTACGAGGGGTCAGGTATTCAGGATTAAAGTTTTGAGAGTTTACATCATTCACATATCACACAAGTAGAGGGAGTTCATAGGTAGCCGGTAGCGTAATCGGTAGCGTGTTAGGTAGTTAGGTACGATAGGTAGGATAGTAGTTAGGGTCGAGGATTCGAATCCCGGTCGGAGAGAGAAATTAGATCGGACGATTCGCGCAGTTTTTTTTTCTATGTATCTCTTTTTGCCGCCAGTAAATTATGCATATTAAATTATTTTGCAGGGACTATATATTTTTTATAACACGTTTAGCAACAATCAATTCCAGTTACGGTAATGTAATTATCGTAACATGAATATAAAAATTCAGACATGTAATGTAAAATTAATATACAAAAGAATATTAATTTTCATATCTTTTTTCATAATTCTGCTTTAAAAATTATACTATGCAATGGAATTTTTATATACGAGCGTATATTAATTTGCGTTATTTGATTTTTCGTATGCTTGTATTGGAATATTACTATACACATGTATAATGTATATGAGGTAATCCAGCCCAAGTGTGTAAACCCGTTTCTCTCACCCTCTCGGATTTGTGTCATTTTTTTTAATATGATCGCATTGAGTCTAAAATACACCCTCATAATTTTTTCAGATTTTTCCAAACATCCCTTATTTCAAATTTTTGTTTGTTTGAAAAAAAACGCCATTTTTTGAAAATCTAAAAAAATTCTGAAAAAACCGTGACAATATATAAAAAATTTCAAGCTATCACCTGTAGTGGGCAGATTTTTTTCTGTGTTTTATGTGATGAATTAAGGAAAAACATTTTTTTTAAAACGCTATTTTTTAAAAATCGAAAAAAATTCTGAAAAAACCGTGATAATATATAAAAAATTTCAAGCTATCACCCATAGTGGGCAGATTTTTTTTTCTGTGTTTTACAAGCTATTAACGTTCTCAAAAGTCCAAAAAATTCTCAAATAGCTCACTTTCAGCAGATACTAAATTATTTTGGTACTCAAATTGAGTATCTGCTCAAGGTGAGCTATTTGAGATTTTTTAGAAATTTTGAGAACGTTAATAGCTTGTAAAACACAGAAAAAAAATCTGCCCACTACGGGTGATAGCTTCAAATTTTTTACCTATTGTCACGGTTTTTTCAGAATTTTTTTAGATTTTAAAAAAATGGCGTCAAAAAAAAATTGAAATAAGGCATGCTTGGAAAAATCTGAAAAAGTTATGAGGGTGTATTTTAGACTCAATGCGATCATATAAAAAAATGACACAAATCCGAGAGGGTGAGGGAAACGGGTTTACAAACTTGGGCTGGATTACCTCATATGAAAATTAATATACTGTATATGCATAATAACTTCATGGAGGGATCAGGGACCAGATCTGTCTGGCATTGAACTGACATTTTGTATTGTCAAACTCTGTCGGATTGTGCAGGAAGGGCTGCGTCTCTCCACCAGCGCACATCTTGAAAGCCTTTTATTGTTTCTGCGGCAATGTCTCTCTTACCTCCCAAAGTTTGTTGCCCCTTTGTCTAACAAAGAGCTCGTTCATGACGGGATGTATTATTCCGCATGTTCATGTAAGCAATCGCGGCCATGGCAATGGTATACAAATGTGGTCGTCGATCTGAAAACGTCGCCAGGAGCGATATATCGTCGGTGAACATGTCCCTCGCAAGATTTATACGTATACGAAAAGAGAGGTATACATTCCCGATATACAATGAATATAGGGAGTCAGTTGAGGGGTTTACACACAATCGATAATCGATCGTGTGTGTACCCTCGGGGTAATCGGGCTCAAAGATCTGGCTCTCTATTAGAGAGAAGGTGTCTTTTTCCCAGATGCTGCATTCGTGTCTGTGTGTCTTAAGGGGGAATTCCCTGGCCACGCGTTGACACTGACGCTGTCGCGCGCGCGCGCTCGATCACGAGGCGTCTCTTCGCATCAGGAATTTATCGATCTCGCGAGATCTCTCGCCCCTCTCAACTCGAGATATATATCTCGCGAGAAGATCTCGTCTCTTTTATCCACTGACTTTGGCGCATCCTCCATCGCGGGATGATTCACACGAGCTTCGCTCAAGCGGACTCTTCCTCCGGTGGTGATTTACAACGACACGTCGTCCTCGTCGTCCTTGTTGAAGGATGCATTCGACCCAGTATATCAGCAGTAAACATGTATAAATAACTTCGGAAATATACCGAACTATCGTCACCTTTGTTATGCATACCAAACCTGATTGACCATTTATAAACCCCTGTCGTCGTCCCCCTTCTCGGGTTGATCATCCCTCGGGATCCCAAAGCGATTGATTCGGACATTCGACAAAATGTCGATCTTCGAAAGTTATGGCTCAGGCTGAGGGTCCGATAAACTTGGTCCAGGGTGCCTGGTATTCGTTCTGGGGGAATTCGTGCATCGGATTGGACGTCCACGAGTAAAGGGAAGAAGAAGGATATGAGAGTGGAAGCAGATCGAAACATTGAGGGAGGGACACTCGCGATGTTGGAGCGACCTCTCGCACTCGTTCGATCCATGCTGGACTCGTGTTTTCTGACGATATCGGACAGGTTTGCTGTGTTCACCAAAGCTGGTTCTCCAATGTCTGCGAGGCGGTTATGCCTTCTCTCTTTGCTGCGATCTCTCGCGTCCCAAACCTCTTTCTCTCTCCTTCTCTGGACCCTTTTTCTCTCGATCTTTCCGACTCTTCGTCTTCGTTTACCTTCAATATTCTCCTGGCTCGTTGCTCCCCGTATAGCTCCGGGTCGTCTATCTCCTCGCATCGATTTCTCGATCACGAAGGCAAGGCACGCGTCTCGCCCGCTCGTAGAATGTCGTCGTAACGAGGTCTCCTCCCTTCGTGCTTTCTCTCTTTCTCTCTTGTTCTTCATCACCATCATCATCATCATCATCATCATCATCATCGTCGTCATCTTTGTCCTTCTTCCTCCTCCCTCCATCCATACCTTCCGTGTCCTTAATCCTCGATTTCTTCTTCTCCTCCTTCGTGAGGTCTCTCGTCCTTTCTTCTTTTCCGATAGAGAGAGGAACGCATTATGATTCGTGCCTCGATGTCTGCGAAATACTCGACGGAGGGACAGAGAAAGAAGTTTGCACGAAGTGGTACGACTCGGTACCACCTCTCGTGTGCGCCCATCAAAATTGCCACTGCAAAGTCCCCGACTTACTTCGCAATCTCGCTCCCTTTTTCTTTTCTTGATACCCTGCTGCAGCAAGTAGCGGAGAGAACAGACTACCCGACGTTTGAATTAGGCAGGGAATTCCTCGGAATGCTCCAAAGAAATTCACGCTCTGGCATTCCGCGAGGTTTTGATACGCCTCCCCCTGCGAGCGATCGATTACCTCTCTTCCAACCTCCCTTTCTGGCTCTAGTCCTGGTCCCCACCGAGCTCTCATCCCTCGCGATCGTGCGATATTTCCCATTATACCATATTCGATCAGGATCGTCCACTTAAACTCGACATGAGAAGCTTGAAGTTGAACTTGGAGGGTTATTCATTAGATCAAATTAACATTGAAGAATGTATACAACAAGAAGGAAAAGGAATTTTGGGCACTTTCGCCATCGGCTATTTGATTAGTGGATTGAGAATTGCCGAACATCCCTTAAAATTGAAAAAGTCGTCAAGGCTGAACTTACTTAGGCACGTAAGAGGTTAACCCCGTCCGATAGGAAATTCTTCGGGTAATGAGAATCATTAACTCGCACTCTTAACATCACTTTTTTTTGTTACTTTAACTACATCCCTTAAAATTGAAAACTTTGACCCCTAATCTACTTAAGCACTTAGAGGTTAACCACATCTGATACGAAATTTTTCGTGTAACAAGAATCTCTAGCTCACACTACTAGCCTCTCATTTATTGTTACTTTCACTACATCCCTTAAAATTGCAAAGGTCTTTGTCGCCTAATCTACTTTAGCGCTTAGAGGTTAACCTCATCTGATACGAAATTTATCGTGTAACGAAAATCATTAAGCTGCACTCCTAACCTCTCATTTTTTGTTACTTTAACTATACCCCTTAAAATTGAAAAGGTCTTCGACCTCAAACCTATTTAGGCACTTAGAGATTAACCCCATCCGATAGGAAATTGGTCGGGTAATGAAAATCATTGACTCGCACTCCTACCCACGCGTTTTTAGTTATTTTAATTACATCCCTTAAAATTGAAAAGGTCTTCGAGTCTAATCTACTTAAGCACTTAGAGGTTAACCACATCTGATACGAAATTTATCGTATAAAGAAAATCATTAAGCCGCACTCCTAACCTCTCATTTTTTGTTACTTTAACTACATCCCTTAAAATTGAAGAGGTCTTCGACGACTAATCTACTTGAGCACTTAAAGGTTAACCACATCTGATACGAAATTTATCGTGTATCGAGAATCATTAACCCGCACACCTAACCTCTGGTTTTTGTTACTTTGATTACATCCCTTAAAATTGAAAAAGGGCTTCGACGCCAAGCCTACTTAGGCACTAAGAGGTTAACCCTCATCGATATGAAATTCGTGTAACAAGAATCATTAACTCCCACTCCTAACCTCACATTTTTCGTTACGTTAATTAATCAAGCCTCGTTTTTCGTGTGGTTACAGAGTCTGGCCACAGGTTGGACAGCGGCTCTCCATTCTGGAGGATTCAACTGGATCAAGACCTCCTAGATACGATAAGCGCCATTTATCCCGAGTGGTTTAAAGTGAGTTAACCCCAATTCGGATTCTATTGGTTTTTCTAACCTCTCATTTACAAAACCATACATTCTCTTTAAGTTTATAAGGTTCCTCGGTCATGTTAATCAATTAATGATAAAAAAAATCTATCGATACAAAGAATGGCACTTGACGAGACGTCTTTTTGCTTGTTCCTCGTTAAAGCAGGATTACACGAATAGCAGAGCCTCGACATCGTCGTCAAGTTCCACATCGTCGAGAACGATACGATCGTCGATAACCGACGACGATTCGATCGTTCCACCGGCTGATTCTAGCCTAGTTTTAGATCAGACCAGCTCGAGAATCGCGAAAAACGAGTCAAGGTCAAAGTCAAAGACCAAAAGGATCCTCGAGGGTTCCAGAGACAGAAGAGAGAAGAAAGAGGCCAAAGAGGACAGGTAAGGATGATAATTTTCAATGAACAATCTTTCGCCTCGAAGTTAAAGGAAGAGAGAGATAGAGAGCGAAGCGATAAATCGCCCGAGTAATTTTTACATTCGAACTGGCCGCGATAGTCGTAAAAAATAATTGGAAAATATCGCCCCGATGATTCCGTCCAAGGCCAGAATGGAATTAAAATAGTGAGGGTATAATCGAGAGAGGAAGTGAGTATTGTTGTATCGAGAGTCCAGTTGTGTTGTAAAATATAGGAGAGACTGGGGTCATTTGACGCAGGGATTACTTGTCGTAATTCTTTGTTTATAAGCAACTAATTTGTTTACAATCTCCCCCCTCCCCTAAAATAACTTTTAAATAATTGATTCATCATTTGAACCAATTAAGGAAAATAATTCCTCGGTAATACAAACATAAATTTATCATATAAAGTTAATGTTTACAAAATATATTATTTATCCTCTTCACTTTTTTTTGCATCCATTTTACCTGAATAAATTGCTATGGGGAAACACTTTGACTCCTAAATTCGAAATCATATTTTTGACACAGATCTTCGAAATAAAGGTTCAAATCGATCAAGTAATCGATTAATCGATGCTTGTGCCCAAAAAACAATTTATTTTATGGATTGAAGAATTTTTTTTTTCTTAAATAAAAATATAAAAAGTGCGTCAAATGGCCCCAGTCTACCTTATCGATACAAGCGAAGTATCTGTAACGAATAGTCTCTCGAGGCGATTTTTTTTTTTTCCTCTTCCGTTGGAATTCAGTATTATTCCTCCGCATTATATTGTTAATAATTTTCCCGACCGCGAGCAAAATATCTATAATATTGTATAACGAGACGCGCGTTCACTTAACGACTAGCCGGCAAAATTCTTTCCAGGGTATATATATTTGTACTTAAAAACATAGTTGCCAGTAAAAGTTTACTGTGGCACGTCCGCACTCGCTTTATTACGCGCTTATAATCCATCCCGACCTTCGTCGTAATCTCCTCGATATTATCCACCGAATCGCGGCTGCATTGATTTTTTTGAACTTAAAAAAAAAGTAACGATTACCATCCTTCAATTGGTCCTGGTAAAATTGATTTAAAAAAAAATGAAAGTACACTGCCGGCCAAAAGTTTGGAACACTGCCTGGTCGCGTTTAAAAGCGGTTGATTTGACATGGAATGCCCCATATACACTGTCGTCCAGAACACTCGTTCCGATTCCGCCCCGCACAAAAAGTTTCACTGCTCTTCAAAAAATGAAGATATTTCAATTCAACGAGCGGCGTTTCAAAGGAGATATATTCAGCTTCATTTCGCTTTTTCCAAAAATTATTTTTGAATTTTCTTGAACCCGGTACGTCCTTGGAAATATGGCCGTCTTTTGGTTGTTTTTTTGCCTTGAAATTTTAACGCACGACCCTTGCAACGTGTTGTTTCACTATTTTTTGCATAAAAAACTTGTGGGGGGAGTGTAAGCTTCAATTTCGTTTTTAAAAAAGTTTTGTACGATTTCGTTTCGCAAAAATATTCAATTTTTTGCAACAAACGACCATATTTATCAAATGAAGCGTAACTCTAAAACTACTGGGTTTTCGTGAAATCACCTAGGGAGTAAAAAGTTGCATACGATTATTCTGGATTCAATGGAATTTTTTCGGAATTTTCGTTCGAAATTTTTTTTTCGAAAATATCTCAAGAAAAATTTTGAAAAAAAAAATTTTAGAAAAAAATTCTGAAAAAATTTCATTGAATTCAAAATGATTGTATGCAACTTTTTACTCTCTTAGTGATTTCACGAAAACCCAGTAGTTTTGGAGTTACGCTACATTTTATAAATATCGTCGTTTTTTTCGAAAAATTGAATATTTTTGCGAAAAAAAATCGTACGAAACTTAAAGAAAAATGAAATTGGAGCTTATACTCCCCCCTACAAGTTTTTCACCCGAAAAACCGTTAAAAAAAAATGTCGATCGTGCACCAAAATTTCAACGCCAAAAGAACCCAAAAAACGACCATGTTTCAAAGGGCGTACCGGGTTCAAAAAAATTCGAAAAAATTTTTTGGGAAAAGCAAAATGAAGCGAAATTTGTCTCCTTTGAAACGCCGCTCGTTAAATTGAAATAACTTCATTCTTGAAAGAGCAGTGAAACTTTTTGTGCGACGCGGAATAGGAACGAGTGGACGTGTATATGGGGCATTCCATGTCAAATCACCCACTTTTAAACGCGACCAGGCAGTGAAAATTTGTTAAAAATTCAAGCTTGATTATCGTTCGTTTCGCACTTGTTTCTGGTGCTTCAGAGACCGAGTCTCGGATAACGTTGTCGTGAGAAAAGCGACGACGACGAAGCGACATCAGCGTCGCGAGGATAGTCCAGATAGTGGCAATTCGCCGATTAGAAATTCATCGCCGATCGTTGCAGTCGAAAATTACTCGACGAACAACGAGGAGGAGGAGGAGGAGGAGAGTTTCGAGTCGAATTCGGGATCGAAAGAGATGGCCGAGGGCAATCGTTCACCGCCGAAAGCGGAAGTCGACGATTCTCCGTTACAACACGCCATGGATCGCAACAAGGAATGTGAGTACTCTTTGTGATGATTTTATGGAGATTTTTCGTTAAGAATGTATATGCACTGAAGATATTATTATGAAGAATCTTCAGAATGAATTCTCGCCATTTTCCTCGGGAAAATTAATTTTCTCCCATAAACGTGAAGCAACTCAGAGCCATTTTTGATTATCCCAAAACCTCAAAATTTTACAGGATCTTTCTCAACAAAAACCTCAATTTGGATTTGGCGAAACGATCAATAATTTTTTCAAAATATCATATTTCATTTATAAATTCATTCATGGATCATATTCTGATATTTTTGATTGATAATATTAATCGGTAATATTCTATCATGAAAATTATAATTTCATTCAATTGCAATTAAATTTTTTGCAATTGTTGATCGTTGTTATATTCGCGGAAATTTCGGTTAAAAGACGGACTCGTTGGACGATCGCTTTAAATATTCGCCACTTATACTTAGGTGGTGAAAAATACGTTATAACGTTGTCGAATCGATATTTAAAATGTACGAAGAGAGAGAGAAGAGTTTAGCGGTCGGATGATCGGCGCGCGTGTGTGATCCCGGTCAATGACGGTCGCACGTGCTGATCGGCGGCGGCTCGTTGCGCTTCCGATCGCTGTCGTCGTGAAAAATAAAGAGTCCGCGCTCACACGCATTCGCATGTCCGCACATATGTGTATATACGGGGCATTCCATACCAAGTCGACCGGAATGTGACCCTCGACCTCGCTGATTTCGTTTACGATTTTTTATATGATTCCTCAAACTGAAAATAGCATTCAGAATTTTTTTCAGATTTTTAAAATAAAATTTGAGTACGTTATGATTTTTGTAACATTTTTTTCGAAAACCTCAAGGCTCGTGATTTAAAAATCTGAAAAAATTCTCAAAAATCCAGTGTCAAAAATGAAAATTTTTGACCCAAAATTCATGATGTCCAGGATTTTCCTTCCACCTCGATTATAGGTTTTTTGCGTTTTATTCATAAAAACCTAAAATCGAGGTTGAAGCGAAAGCCTGGACATGATGAATTTTAGGTAAAAAATTATCATTTTTGACACCGGATTTTTGAGAATTTTTTCAGATTTTTAAATTACGGCCTCGAGGTTTTCGAAAAAAATGTTCAAAAAATCATAACGTACTCAAATTTGGTTTTAAAAATATGAAAAAAATTCTTAATGCTATTTTGAGTTGGAAGAATCATATAAAAAATCGTAAACGAAATCAGCGAGTTCGAGGGTCACACTCGGGTCGACTTAGCATGGAATGCCCCATACACATATGTGTATCTAAAAAGAGCGCGAAAGACAGTCGTGTGCGCCCGTGTCCTCTCATTATTATGCGAGAGATGTGCGATCCTCTCGTGGCGATCGGTGGCGACGATCGAGACGACCAGAAAGAGAGAGAGAGAGGGAGAGAGAGAGAGAGAGAGAGAGAGAGAGAGAGAGGAAAGAATCCCTCATACCGTCGCACACGTACCCTCGTTAAACACACGCGTTCCCGAAGTCTCTTTCTCTCCCGCCCGACTTCGAAGCGTCTCTCACGATCGAGAATTTCGATCGAGCTTTTACATGCGCGGTATAAATCGAGACTTGAGGCGGTATTCTTGTCTAGAGACATACATTTTGAGCGTTTTGTCGAACTCGATAAAAAAAAATATTTTTTTTTCCATTTCTTCTTTTACAACATGTTTATTAATATTTTGACAGTACACAAAAAAAAAATTCGAGAATAAAAATTAAAATTAAATAAGTTCTAAGCTGTTAAAGTTGGGGGCTAAAAAAGGAGAATGTGGGGTCGTTTTGTACGATAAAAATTCTTATAAAAAATATACCATTTAATATTTTGACTTGCAAGTTTTTGTAGAACTTCCTAAGAGGTTACTTCCCAAAGTTGTACAGAATTTATAGTGAAATATCAAAGTTTAATATGATAACAAAATTTCAATGAAAAAAAAAATTGAAAAAATGACAACTCTTACGAAAAAAATCATAACTTTTTTATTTTTCGACAAAAATGGTTAAAAATTTAACTGAGGTTGCTTGATATATAACACTACAAGAAAAAAATAGTAGCATTTTTTCCAAAATTTCGGTACTTAAAATTAAAGAAATTTAGGCCTGGGGTGTTTTGTACCCCAGTGTGTCAAGTAAGGGTTAATTAGTGCGAATGTCGTTATAGCCTCTACCTATAGAAGTATCTTTTCAAGCGAAAATGGAAAAAACATTTTCCGCAAAATGGCGGCTGTCTGAACGAAAAAGGGCGTTTTTCGACCCTTTTTTCATAGTTTTTGATTTTTTTACAGTAGTAAAAAATAATTTTGATACAAAAGTGGTAGGGGCCATAAAGCGTGATCACTAAAATAGCTATAACTTCGTCAATTATTGGAAGTAAAAAATGTCAACAAAAAATTAATTTTAAAAAAATTCTAAACCAGAATACCGCCTTAATTGTTTAATTCAATTAAAATTCCCTCGCGGAAGGAATTCGACCCACGAAAGCTCACGCTCTCGTTCGCACGATAATTATTTCCAAAGATCGTTTCCTTGGAGCTTACAAGCATGCGTCGAACGTATATTACATATATATGGGGCATTCCACGTCAAATCATAAAGAGGGGCCTTTTTCAAATTAATGAAATTTTTTTCAAACAAACTAGGGCCCAAAACAGATATTTTCGTCATAGTTCGATAATCGGCCAAAAATAATTACTACTTTTTAATCTATTTTAATTTTTTAATTGTGGTTAAATCATCCGTTTTATTTCAGGTCGTCAAGATTAATAAATTTTCGAAAAATGTTGTCGTTTCACTCTTAAACCACGAAAGTAAAATCAAGTTTCAGTGAAAAAAAAAAAAATTTGTTGTTATTCTCACTGCAAGAAACAATAAAAATAAGAGATTGCATTTAAAAAAATTAAAATACAAAAAAAACGTATTTTTGGCCCATTATCGAACTATGATGAAAATATCTGTTTTGGGCCCTAGTTTCTGTGAAAAAAATTTCATTAATTTAAAAAAGGCCCCTCTTTATATTTTCCCTCAATTTAATGATTCTTTAGCTCGGGCAACCCCTGAAAATTTTTAAAAAATTGAGGTTATATTTTGAGCCAAACGAAACCCACAATTCATGGGACATCAAAATCCGAGGGGGTCTGGCCGATGACCGCGTGATTTGACGTGGAATGCCCCATATACGTACAGAACGCATGTTAAGCTTGCACATATCTCGACATTGTTGAAGCGTTCACGAGTACTCGTTATATGACCGAAAGGCGTCTAATAATCGAACCTCGCTCTCGCCCAACTTCTCTCTTTCTCTCTCATTCTTCAGATTCCTGTCTTTTCTCTCTCGCAAAGTGCATCTCTTGCTCTGCGTCGCAATATTTTGCGATGCAACCACTTCTCTCTCTCTCTCCCTCCCTCCCTCCCTCCCTCCCTCCCTCTCTCTCTCTCTCTCTCTCTCTCTCTCTCTCTCTCTCTCTCTCTCTCTCTCTCTCTCTCTCTCTCTCTCTCTCTCTCTCTCTCTCTCTCTCTCTCTCTCTCTCTCTCTCTCTCACTCTCTCTCTCTCTCTCTCTCTCTCACTCTCTCTCTTTCTCTCTCTCTCTCTCTTTCTCTCTCTCTCTCGCCTGGGTGTTTTGCACTTCACGGTGTCTGCGGTGCCCTCCCTTTTAAGATTCGTAACGTGCCATTATAAACGCGCGGCCTCCCGTAATCATACGCTCGTTTCGACCGGCAATCCGGAGAGCCGAACCACGAGTCCAGTATTTTTGCAGCACCGCACAATGCTATATCGATGTATCGGATCCTCGAACGGAAAAAGATCGCATCGACCGTGTGCAAGCATAAATTTTATGCCCTTTCGCGTTTAAGGACATTGATATAAATGTAACGCCATTAGTATCGTGCGGAAGAATATATATATTAGGGTGAATCGAAAAAACTAAAAACTGTTGGCTACCCTCAAAAATCAAAGATATCGTTGAAATAAAGGTCTCTGTGCAGCGGTTCGATTTTTTGAATTTTTTTAGAGGGCGCGCGGGGCGTCCAAACACGCCATTTTTAGCCTTAAATTTACTAAATCACTGATAAACGGAAACCGATCATTCAAAAAATTTTGAATTTTTTATATAAGGTGCCCAGACATGTACTCTTTCTAACCCATATTTACTGAACATTAACAAATAGTTCATATATGGGGAATTCTTTATCAACTGGGCCACTTTTTTTTTAAACATCTCTAATTTTTTTCAAAATCTGCCAGTTTGAAATATTAGTAAAAAGGAACGTCTGTGATTTTTTTTAGATTTTTTTAGGCGTCCGTTCAAGATTTCCAATTTTTCATTACGAACACTGTATCTCAAAAAATATTTACCAAACAAAAAAAAACATAAGAATACAAACTTTTTTATTTTTTCCACTTTATCGAAAAAAATAAAAATCATAGTTTTTCAGCATTGAGAAAATTGAGATTTCTTAAAAAAATAAGAAATTTTTTTTTTTAAACCTAATAGAAAACTTTTGATTCTAGTACTAATTTTACAGGATGTCTATTATTAGGTGAAGAGTCTGCGAAAAAAAATTCAGAATGGCACCTCCAATGGTTACAATTAAAAAAAATAAAAACCCTGCGAAATCTCATGTTTTCATTTTTTTTCATCGTAATCACTGCAGGTGTCACTCTGAAATTTTTTTCGCAGACTCTTCACCGAATAATAGACATCCTGTAAAATTAGTACTAGAATCAAAAGTTTTTTATTAGGTTTAAAAAAAAAAAAATTTCATTTTTTTGCCCAATTTCAATTTTCTCAATGCAGAAAAATTATGATTTTTATTTTTTTCGATAAAGTGAAAAAAATAAAAAAAATTTAATTCTTATGTTTTTTTTTGTTTGATGAATATTTTTTGAGATACAGTGTTCGTAATGAAAAATTGAAAATCTTGAACGGACGCCTAAAAAAATCTAAAAAAAATCACAGACGTTCCTTTTTACTAATATTTTAAACTGGCAGATTTTGAAAAAAATTGGAGAGGTTTAAAAAAAAAGTGGCTCAGTTGATAAAGAATTCCTCATATATGAACTATTTGTTAATGTCCAGTAAGTATGGGTTAGAAAGAGTACGTGTCTGGGCACCTTATATAAAAAATTCAGAATTTTTTGAATGATTGGTTTTCGTTTAACAGTGATTTAGTAAATTTTAGGCTAAAAATGGCGTGTTTGGACGCCCCGCGCGCCCTCTAAAAAAATTCGAAAAATCGAACCGCTGCACAGAGACCTTTATTTCAACGATATCTTTGACTTTTGAGGGTAGCCAACAGTTTTTAGTTTTTTCGATTCACCCTAATATATATATGTGTATATATATTAGACTGGTCGTTGAAAATTAAATATTTTGCGACGCCCCTAAAAAGCGTTCCGTTTGATGAAAAAACGCGAGGTAAAATTTGTTATTTTTCTAATTAAAAATAACACGTGCCGCAAGACGATCTAAGTTGATTTTCATCGAAAAACAATTTTTTTTTACAAACGGCTGGACCGATTGGAATGAAATTTGGACACGTTACAAAGGTATATAAAGGCTATTTTTAGAAAAAATAACAGCTCATAATCTTCATAATAACTAATAAAAACAGCTAATTTTTTCGGAAATTATTATTTTTTCCCCAGGATAACGTTCTGGCACAATTATCAAAATAATTTTTTTTGTTGTGTTTTACTATCCCATTTATTGTCTCCAAATTTCAAATTGATCGAAGAAGTACTTCATATTAAAAAAAAAAAAAAACCCATTTTTAATATAAATTTTTTTTGTCGTTTTAGATATGAAGTACCTCTCCGATCAATTTGAAATTTGGAGACATTATATGGGATACTAAAACACACAAAAAAAATTATTTTCATAATTGTGCCAGAACGTTATCCTGAAGAAAAAAAATAATTATCGAAAAAATTAACTGTTTTCACTAGTTATTATGAAGATTATGAGCTGTTATTTTTTATAAAAATAGCCTTTATATACCTTTGTAACGTGTCAAAATTTCATTCAAATCGGTCCAGCCGTTTGTAAATAAAAATTGTTCTTCGATAAAAATCAACTTGAAATCGTCTCGCGGCACGTGTTATTTTTAATTAAAAAAAAAAAAATTACCTCGCGTTTTTTCATCAGACGAAAGCTTTTAAGGGGGTGTCGCAAAAAAATTTAATTTTTAACGACCAGTCTAATATATATATATATATTAGGCCATTTAAAAAAAAAATTTTTTGTTTCTTCTGCCAAACAGGCTCAAAAGTTTCATTTAGGTATAAGAAAAGGTCTGTGAAAATATGAACTCTTAATATTAATATTAACGTCGTCCTCATCGCACTTTTCGATTTTAACCATAAGAATAACGTGGGAAAAATTATTTTTACGTCTTCTGATTTTTATAACTAACGATCTATCATACGGGAAATCCAGAGACATATCTTCGTACAGAAATGACCGCTCTACAAAAAAGGTTCTGAGTCACTTTTTGATAAGTCCACTCGTTCAAAAGTTATTCAATGTTTAATTTCAATTTTTCGTAAACTTTGCCGATTTTTGGATATTACACCGGAACTAGTTAGTTTTATCGACAAAATGTGGATAATGTGGACTAGGTGATAACACTAATAATGAGGAACAAATTTTTTTCAATGTTAATCAAATGGGAAATCTTCAATTTTGATTCGCGACCTCTAAATATTTTTTGACAACACTCCCCTTTCACGAAACTTCGTTTTTGGGTACCAACTAAAAGTTTTTGGGCACGATGGGTCAAAAAAAAAAGTTGCCCTGAAACCAATCACCCTAATATATATGTATATAAATAAATGTCTTAGGAGAGAGAAAGAGAGAGAGAGCAGAACGCCGACAATGAATTATCGATTGGCAATTCTTACATACCGCTCTCTTCCTCTCTCGCACTTTTTCATATTTTTCTCGAATACTCCCTTTTTATCGTACGAGAAAAATCCGAGTATCATTAGGCACGTAGTCGATGATTAAGTGCTCTCTGAGGTTTACCGCGAGGTTTATTCGCACTGGTTCCGGTCAGCTTTTTTTTTCTTCATTTTCTAACCGTCCAAGTGAATTGATTTTCCACCCAATTGAATTTGAGTGGTTTCCTTTGCAATTTTTCGATAACGTTGATGATTTCGAAAACAACAGCAAAAAAACGAGAAGTGCAGGTCAAAATCAACTTTAGTGACTCGTACCATCTCACCAGTGTAAATTACACTTACGCTGCTGAGGACACTTTTGAAGGTCGTTCAATTCTGCGTAAATTGCGACCAAGGACAATATGATAGCATAAAATGCCGCGGAGTTATAGCAATTTGAAGAAAAAAGTTTTTTATTTACGTGTATTTTAGATGGGAAATCTTTTCGCGCGAAGGGCGAGTACTTAATATTAATATTAAGGGCTGTAATTTTCAGGGTAGTTTCTTTCAGACATATGCAATAATATTTTAGGTGGGGAGTGAAAAAAATAAAAAAAGTAAAAAAAAAAAAATCGCCCCAATGTGACATCTGTATATTGTATCAAAGAAATATGCAAATTTCACTGTTTGCCCTTCCAGGAGGCGCTGTTGATGGGGAAAACTGTAAAAATTAATGGGAATCTCAGCAGTTCTCACTGATCATTTTTTTCCGTGTATGAATTTACATTTCATATTCCGTGTTTGTGAATTTCCGTGACAGTTATATCGTAAAAATGTTTGAAATTTCATATCTTTTTTTACAGTGTTTGCTTCCCGTAGTAAAAAACTCCATTCGTCGCCATTGAAAAAACTCCATTCGTCGCCATTGAGAAATCTCCATTCATTCCCCATTGCCAAAATAACCAACGGAGATGAATGCCGAATTGCCTAAGGGGATTTTCGCCATTGAATTCCCCATTTGAAATCGAATGAGGATTTTCCAATGAGGATTGACTTCCCCATTTGAAACGGAATGGGGATTATCCTATAGGAATTCAATGCAGAAAATCCCCATAGGCAATTCGGCATTCATCTCCATTGGTTTTTGTAGGCAATGGGGAATGAATGGCGATAATCAATTGAGATTCTTTCATATAGTAAAAAACTCCATACGTCACCATTGAAAAATCGCCATTCATTCCCCATTGCCAAAATAACCAATGGAGATGAATGCCGAATTGCCCCAAGGACATTTTCGCCATTGAATTCCCCATTTGAAATCGAATAGGGATTTTCCAATGAGGATTGACTTCCCCATTTCAAACGGAATAGGGATTATCCCATAGGCATCAGTCGGCAAGAACTCCTTGCATGGATTTTTTGGACACCGACTTCTGCTAATATTCCGTGCTCACAATCGTCTAGATGAGCATACTCTTCGCATAATCCGCATGGGAGTTCAGCGGGTTGCCGTCCTGCGACATCTCGCGCCAAGTCTCGGAACTAACGCGACGCGGTTTCCAATGGACATCTTTGGGTAATGCTGATCATTCAGTTCATCCGCATTTACTTCCCAATGGACATCATTGGGTAAAGCTGATCATTTCGTTCATCAGAATTTGCCTTCCAATGGACACCATTGGGCAATGCTGATGGCTCGGTCCATCAGCATTTGCTTTCCAATGGGCATCATTGAGTAATGGTGATCATTCGGTTCATCCGCATTTGCTGTCCAATGGACGTCATTGGGCAATGGTGACTTTTCAATGGATATCCATTCACTGATCAATGGTCGTTCCTATACGCCATTGAAAAATGCGGAAATCTCAATGGGTCCCCATTCATTGTCCAATGGAGTCGTATGAGGACCATTGGTTGCCATTGGCGATTCAATGGAGTTTTTTACTACGGGTTGAGCGCTCAAGCCAAATAATCGATTCCTCGAGTTCCTCATTAAACTCGCTCGATATTGCACCGCGTTTGCCCCGAGACAGTATAAACGCGAGAGATTGAAGCTCGTGGTTTGAATTGCTCTCTGCATTAGCAAGAGTGATGCCGCATACTCAAGCTGCAATAAAAAAAAAAGAGAAAGAGAGAGAGAGAGAGCAAAACGTATAAGATCACCGCCTGAAGTCTTTAGAACGTCATTTTGTCGCGTTTATCGGTTGGCCTTTTTCTGCAATTACTTTTTGCACACACGGAGAGAAGCACACACGTATGAATAGCAATCGCGTCGACGTGCTCGTACGCACGATAAGAGTGAGAAAGAGGCCCTCGAGGCTCTCTCGACAGTCGATGATCGACTTTTTAAAACGCTTCGAAGTGCAGCAATAGGAAATGCACTCGACGAATCAGTTGAGCATACCTTTGCGTGTGCAAAAGCGTATATTGAAATTTTTTTTTTTAACTCTTGAAAAACTCGGTTATGTAGAGAAGAAAATAGGGGAAAAAATAATCTGCCATGCTAATTCAATTAAAGAGAACGTAGACAATTCGATAGATAATCAATAGGGACTTGGGGCAGAATACCGCTGCAAATGGTGAAAAAAATTGTCGATTGAGAATTTTTTTCATAACTAATTATCAAAGGATCATTGATATTTTGTCAAGTATATATTCAACTTGTTTCATTTCAATTTTTATTTAAAAATCTTAAAAATAAAAAGAGATATTACCTTAACGATGAAGACAAATTGTCCTCTCTATTAATTGTCCCATTGATATCTTGGTGAAACGTTATCTGAAAAAAAAAATATATGTATTCAAATCTAGCTAGTTTTATGCGTTTTTTTAAAATTATTTACAAAATGGGGACGAATTGATTTTTTTTAATTTTTAAGGCTTTTTTTTTATTCAAGCATGTTTTAAAAATAGTTATGACAATTTTTTGAAAATGATGAGAAAAAAACATGAATTCTCTAGATTCTCCAGAAAACGACGTCAATTTTCAGAATTTTAACTAAAAATCCTAGTTACATTTTTTATGAAAATAAATACTAAAAAAAATTTAAACTTTTTTTTTCTCACAGCAGCTTCCTCCCTTCAAGAAATATCTTTAAAAAGATACGCTGAATTATCCGGGGTAAAAAATTGTAGCTTTATATTGAGAAATTTAAACCTGGAAAGGGTTTAATTCTAAAAAAAAAATATATATCCTCTACACTGAGAACGTGTCATATAAATAAATATTCCAGCCCCATGAAATTTTCGAAAGTTTTCCAAGATCATTTTTCTTCAATACAATTCAAGTCTCATGAAATCTGCAGCCCTTTAAAGGGTTACAAAAGTTTCAAATTTTCAAAATTCGTCAAAGATCATTTTTCTTTAATGCAATTCAAGGCTCATCAAATCTGCAGCCCTTTAAAGAGTTTCAAAAGTTTCAAATTTGCAAAAATGTTCAAAGATCATTTTTCTTAAATGTAATTCACGCCTCATGAAATCTGCAGCCCTTTCAAGAATTTCAAAAGTTTCAAAATTCAAAAGTCTTCAAAAATAATTTTTCTTCAATGCAATTCAAGCCTCATCATATCTGCAGTCCTATAAAGAGTTTCAAAAGTTTCGAATTTTCAAAAGTTTTCAAAAATAATTTTTATTCAATGCAATTCAAGCCTCATCAAATCTGCAGCTCTTTAAAGAGTTTCAGAAATTTCAAATGTTCAAAAGTTTTCAAAAATGATTTTTCTTCAATGCAATTCAAGCCTCATCATATCTGCAGTCCTTTAAAGAGATTCAGAAGTTTCAAATGTTCAAAAGTTTTCAAAAATGATTTTTCTTCAATTCAATTCAAGCCTCATCAAATTTACAGCCCTTTAAAAAGTTTCAAAAATTTCAAAATTCAAAAGTTTTCAAAAATAATTTTTCTTCAATGCAAATCACTCCTCACTTAATTTGCCGCCCTTTGAATAGTTTTTACCAAGCTAGATAAATTTCTTCCACATGTATTTCCCGAAGTTCTGAAACCTATGATTTGAAAATCTTGCGAAAAATTTTGCGTCGATGATTATAATATTTTCCTAATTCGCAGTAACCCAGATTCTTAGAAGAAATCACTTTTTTTTCACCTTATCTCGATTACCGCGTACGCAGTTGCAGTTTGCCGTTCGTAAACGCATTGTAAATATGCGAAAATTCAATCGCAATGTTCAAGCACGCTGTATCTTTATATTCAATTTATAATCCCAGCGTGGCTTCGTTTGTGTTGGCGTTTATGTTTGAGCGTGCTTGAAGCTCGCCGCGAGGCCCGAGCAAAGGGGAACGAGGGAGGCGTGTGCGTGTGCGTGTGCGTGACTATTTATAAAGGTGATATCATCGACGATTACCTACGCTTTCGCGTGGACAATCGTAAATTCTCGAGGTTGCGATGCAGCCGCACGAAACCAACGATAAGCAGAAGAACAATAAAGTGAAGGGTTTCTCGATGCTGAAGATGCAATAAAGTTTTGACAAAATATTTAAAAAAATCATTGCAGATTCGATCGATGTGCTCAAATTATTCATTGCAGATACATTCAAAACAGAGTTGGGCAAAGTACTTGAAAGTACTTCAAGTATCAAGTACAAAGTACCGTAGGTACTTGCAGTATCAAGTACCGGTGGTACTTGAAGTACAAAGTACTTGTTACTTGCAAGTACTCGTCAAGACGAGTACTTGAAGTACAAGTACTTGAAAAATCAAGTACCAGTATCAAGTACTTTTCAAGTTTTCGGGTACGTCTCGTAAATTCTGGTACTTGGGTCATTCCATGTCAAATCGACCAAGAGTTGGAATCGTCCACTTTCAATTTCGATGAAATTTAGTCAGAAGTTTTGTTTTATCATAAAACCAAGTTCAATCAAGGAAAAAAAATCAAATTTTTTTTTTCAAAAGTCATGCAAAATTCAAGATCGAACAACTTTTCAATTTTTTTTTCTAAATATTTTGAAACCTATGATAGTTATGAAAAATAGTTTGTTTCGTCTCGAAGAGTATACTTGGGGCTACGAAAAAAAAAATATTCCGATAAAATGACAAATGATGAATTTCGAGAATTTTGAATTTTTTAAAAGCGTGAAAATCCACAATTAGCATCGAATTTTTTGTTCAATTTTTCAAATATAATACCTTGTACTGATTTGAAAAGATCCTGAAATTTTCAAAAAGGTGTTTTTTTTTGTTTCTAAAATATGCATTTTTTTAAGTTGAGCAATCATGTAATTTTGTAATTTTGAGCAGTCAAAATTACTTGATTGATCAACTTCACTTAACTTAGAGGTAAAAAAAAAAGTTTTACCAAAATTCAAGAATTCATATTTTTGAAACAAAAAAAAACACATTTTTAAGAATTTCAGGATCTTTTAATATCAGTACATGGTGTTAAAAAAAAAAAAACCAAAAATTTAATGTTAATCGTGGATTTTCACAATTTTGAAAAATTAAAAATTCTCAAAATTCATCATTTTTCAAAAATTTGTTTCGGAATATTTTTTTTTTCGTAGCCCCAAGTATACTCTTTAAGACGAACCCAAAACGATTTTTTCGTAACTATAATAGTTTTCGAAATATTTAAAAAATAAACTTGACAAAATTGTGAAATTTTTAATTTTCGAAAATTTTTTTTAATTTTTTTCCTTTTTCAGAACTTTGTTTTGTGATAAAAGAAAACTTCTGACCAAATTTCATCAAAATTGAAAGGGGGTCGATGCCAAATATTGGTCGATTTGACATGGAATGACCCATATTCAAAGACTTTGCAGATGCAACCATCAGCAAGACACATTCAGAAGTACTTGATACTTGTACTTGAAAAAAGTACTTCAAATACAGAAAAGTACTTGAAATTTTCAAATACAGTACTTCAAGTACAGGAAGTACTTGAAAAATTTAAGTACAATACTTGAAGTACTTTTTAAGTACTTTGTACTTGCAAGTACTGTACTTCAAGTACCTGCAAGTACCGAGTACTTTCAAGTACTACCCAGCTCTGGTTCAAAATCATTCTATAAAAGCATCCAAATTCAAACCTTTCATAAAATTATACCATCACCCTCCATTAAGGGGTTATCCGCAGTCAGGAGGACGAAAAAAGCGATTTTTCGAGAATTTTTTTCTGGAAAGACACTTTCATTTATTAACGTAAAAATTTATACACATATTTTTGTAACTCTTAACTTTTATTTAAATTCATTTTCAATTTAAGCGGACACCATCTAACTTTTGCATCTCCGATTTTTTTGAATTTTTTTTTTCCGATATTTCCCAACACTGATAACCAAAATATGGAAATTGAAAAACCGAAAAAAATAGATTCCATCGTTATCCTATTACTCACTTAGGCTTTGAAGTAGTGGAATGAATGAGTTTGAAAAAAAAAAAGAAAATCGATCAGTACGTGTTTTTTTGTAAATCAACAATTCATATTTAAAACTTAAAAATCTTATAGAAATAGGATTTGAACATTTTTGTCAATTTTTTTTATCAAAAGTACGTTTGAAAACAAAAAGATTTTTTTAAACAACGTCTCATTTGGCTTATTTTTCGCAAAGTTATGGACGTTTAAAATAGTACATTACGATACGAGTGCGATGAAACTTTTTCTCGACGAGTGTGAGTTTGCAGCATGAGCCGAAGGCGAATGCTGCAATCACACGAGTTGAGAAAAAGTTTCTCGCACGAGTATCGTACAAAATTTTGTCGCACGGAGTGCAATAAAAAAAGTAACGTTATTTTTGAAAAATCGATATCTTGAAAACGGTGCGACAAAAAAAATTTAAAAAAATTATGGAGACCTCTTTCAATAACCACTAAAAAATGAAAAAATTTCAAAAAAATCGGTGGT
>OX333073.1:5682420-5735956 GCA_946863875.1 Alloplasta piceator | reverse complement strand
GTGATTTTTTCAGATTTTTATAATGCACATTTCAGCCCGAAAAAATACACAAAATTTTCTTGTTCCATTTCGTAACTCGAAAATTATTCATCGTACGAAAAAAAAAAGTACAACATGAAATTAGGATTTTCAACGTACTTTTCACTGAAATTTTTTACGAACTTCTCCAAAGCTGTATATGCCATTTTCGGAGCAAATAATGTTTTGATATTTTTTTTTCTCAGAATTGACATCTTCGATTTGTTTGTAGTTCAAACAGTTTTTTTACTTGATATATTTATAGACTACAAAAAAATTGGCTCTGTGGAGAATCCATTCCTTCCCATGCGTTTTTCATCCCAAATGAATACACAAATTTCTCTGTACATTAACAGGGGTGAGACTGTCCATAGATATTTTCTAAAGCCCGTATTTTTGTCTATTTTTTGCTCTTTTTCAATTTTTTAACTTCTTTCATTTTTATTTTTTTAAATATCTTTTTGTACATTTTAATAAACTTTATCAATGGACCCATGGCACTGATAAGGTCTATTCAAATTTGAGTCAAAGACTACTCACGTCTCTCGATTGCAAAAAATAATTAATTACCCTCTTTGGATACACCGACCTTTCTATGGCCAATGAGTACTTTTTTAGTTCGATTTGGAGATGATTTTTGGGAATGAAGCAATGATACTGCTTTGTTCCTGGAATCGTCTTCGGCAGTATCAAAAACGAGATTATTTTATTATTTTTCCCTGTCTACGATTAACAATGATAAAATATCAATATCTATACAATATTTCGTTAAATCACTCTATAATGATAGATTGTATCAATAAAAATGCATTTGAAATAATGGATTCTCCACTACGCCAATTTTTTTATAGTCTGCAAATATATCAAGTAAAAACTGTTAAAACTACAGATGAATCGAAGATGTCAATTCCGAGAAAAAAAAAAAAAACATTATTTGCTCCGAAAAATGGCATATAGAGCTTTCGGAGGAGTTTGTACAAAATTTCAGTGAAAAGCACGTTGAAAATCTAAATTTTATGTTTTTACTTTTTTTTCGTACGATGAATAATTTCGAGTTACAAAATGGGGCAAACAAATTTTTTGTATTTTTTTCCGGCTAAAAAATGTAATTTAAAAATTTGAAAAAAATCACAAATTTTCTTGATAGTTAGAACTACTTTCTAAAAATTTGTATGCGATTTTTGGGGATTTCAAAAATACGGCGGGCTGACTTGACGTGTAATGCCTCATATATTTTTTAAATCCTCGCCAAAAATTTATGGTAGTAAAGAAGCCTCCAAAAATACCAATTAATTTTAAAACCTAACCAATTAGGTTTTAGAATTTTTTTTTTCTTGATCCAAACTTATTGATACACGAAATACTCTGTATAATAATGATGAGATATCAATAATAATGAGGAGACAAAATAAATCAATTGAAAAAAAATTAATAAAATAAATTGAGCTTTCCATAATATTTGTAAGGTCTTTGCCAAAAATCCAGGTGCCAAAATTCATACCGGGTGGGAAAAATTCAAAATTAAATTTAATAATTTAATAAATAAATATTTAATTAAATTTTAATTAAATTTAAAAAAATTAATAATTTTGTAAATCTTATCAACAATTAATACCTCATCAATAATGATAAGTGAAACAAAAATCATTCAAGAGTAGATCAGCTGATATCGCATGATATCCTTATCTGTACAATTTATCATTGAATCATTAATTTTTCATTCATCAGTATTGGCTTCATTCATTAAAGGCTCACGTTGCAAAATATTTGCAACATTGACGATAACACTGGGAGTCGGTCATAAACCATGGAGGCAAATCGGTGAATGGAATATTATGCATATCGATCGAAATCGGATCATGATCTAACGGACGTGACCGCGTGTTAACCAGGCGTGACCACAAGCGTGTGGCTTGACCGTGTGGTTTGGTTAACTGAATACACAGATATATACAAATATATATGAGGCATTCCACGACATTCCGATCGAAATCTTGACTCGATGATTCCGATTTTCCTATAAATTTTTTATACAAACAAACACATTGAAAAAAAATTTCCCAAATTTTTTCCGATTTCTTTGGTTACGCGTTTTTTGGATTTTTTTTTTAAGAAAAAAAGGGACCACTTTGTAAAATCTGAACAAATTCAGAATAATCTAATAAAGTACAAAAATTTGTGGGCTTTATTCCAAAATGGAGATTTTAATACCTTGAGTAAAATTCAAAAAATTGCAAAAAAAAATGTACTCATAGAATATTAAAATCTCCATTTTTGAACAAAGCCCAACAATCTTGTTATATTTTATTAGGTTATTCCGGATTTTTTCAGATTTTACAAAGTAGTCCCTTTAAAAAAAAAAAAAAAAAAAAAAATCCAAAAAACACGTGACCAAAGAATTCTGAAAAAATTAGAGAAATTTTTTTTCAATGTGTTTTTTTATATAAAAAATTTAGAGGAAAATCGAAATCATCAAGATTTTAGGCGAAATGTCGTGGAACGCTTCATATATATATTTAATGGGTGAAGAAAATAACGCAATGTATTCAGAACAGAAGCCTCCCTCAGGGGCAATTAAAAATGGGCTCGATGAATTATATCACGGCGTTACGTTACTCCTATTCATATATATAAGAGAGAGGAAGTGGGGGCAAAATGGACACCATCAAAAATTATTTTAAAAAATTGAAAATTTCAAAAATTATAAAATGAAGGAATTAATATTGCAATTGGCGTTAATATAATAATATGAAAATGAACTCATCCACTCAAAAATAGCTCTAGATTTAATATTTTCATGACAATTCTTACGAAGAGTTGAAAAAAAAAATTCAGAAATTGTCATTCTCATCGCATTAAAAAAAAACACCCTCAACCTACTCTAATAATATTATGGTATCACTTTTACTAAAATACTTGGATAATCCGAGGACCTGAACAAAATGAGGTACCAAAAGCAAAGCGACCACCTGCATAATTGTAAAAAAAAAAATTAATAACACGTGTACGATTAAAATTGAACTTTGCCAAAAAATTAATTTAAAAAATACGCCAAGTTCAAGTAAGGTAAATGTCCCAACTATTGAACCAACTATTGCAATATCGTCATATATACAGGAAGACTCTGTAAATTGTTCAGCCAAATAAAAAGCGGCTTTTTTGGAATAAAAAAATTATTTTCCCCTTTTTTGGTGAAAAATCAGCGTTACCAGAACGTAAAAATTATTTCAAATATTCCGCTCGAAAGTTAACACAAAACTACAACTTTTATGTGGAGGCATTTTTTTTCAGTTACTTTAAGCTTCCGAGATATATTCATTTGGAAAAAAAAACGGCGATTTCTAAAATTTCGAATTAAAAAATCTGAAAAAATTCACATAGAATGCCTTTTAGTAGCACTTTGATATAACCAATTATGGGGCACATCTGCGATGGTCGAAAAAAAAGTCGCTGAATTGACAGAGAATCCCTCATATGGAACTTTTAACTATCGAAATGTTACCTTACGTGTGCAAAAAAAGCTTTAATTAATAGAGAAAAAAATTATGTTATCAGCAACGGTGACCCGATTTGACGTCTCGTGGTAACTGTTTATCGTTTTTGTTAAGATGCGCCGTTTCATGCGTAAGGACATCAAAAATTCAAAAACTGTCGCATCTCAAAAAGTAAAAGCGTTTCAGATTCCTCAGAAAATTTCTTACAAATAACAATAAATTTTTTTTTTTCAATTAGTTATTTGTTAAAAAATACGGTGTTCAATCACTGGGACATAGAAAATGCAGTGTGTCCCAATTATTGAACACTCAAATTCTCCAAGATGGCGTCATTAAACCCATCAAAACATCGAGACAGATCGTGTGAATCGGATTTATTCAAACAAAAACTGTAAGTTCCTGAATAAACTTACCTTTATTCCTTTAATAATAACTCTAAGATCGTCAAATATATTTTTATTTGTATTTTCGTGCGATAAACATAAAAAGAAAAGTAAAAAGAGAATACAACCTAAACGTAACCTAAAAATACGATTGTAATGTTCAATATTTTTCGCTTCCCGATATTTCGATCGAAAAACAAGAAAGCTGCGACAAAATCAAACAAAAAAAGAATATAAAAACGAGGAAGCTGAAAATAAAAATAAAATAAAGTTCGAGTTGAAAAGCAAAAATAAACAAAATGCGAATGAACCAAAAACCTGTCAAAAGAGACTAAATATATATTTTTGTATTTTTACATGATCAATAAAAGATTATTCTAGTGTTTGATTTTGCTTTTATTTCTTAATATTGTACACAAACTAATATTTTCAGAACGGAAAAAGAATTCTCGAGAGTGTTCAATAACTGGGACATGCCAATATTAGGGACATAGACACTTCCAGTGTTCAATAATTGGAACATTTGCATGCTTCACATTGCTATTCTTTTTTTTCATTCGAAATCACTGAAAAATAATTTAAAGGGTGATTTTTCGAAAGTAAAAATATCAAAGTATCATTTGAACATGAAATCGATGGTTTTTTTTCTTGATTTTATATTTTTTCCTCACCGAATTCAATCCCCAGATCTTTAGCTGTTCAATAATTGGGACATTTACCTTATCTTGGATAAAGGTGACGAGAGAAGAGCAAGAAATCGTTTTTTCAACGTTTTCCTCGTTTACAAAAATTTAAAAAAAAATTAAGGTCTTATCATAATACGATTAGAGTGTGTTGGGGTGGTTTTTTTTTCAATGCGATAAGAATAAGATTTTTTTTTTTAATTTTTCCAACTTTCGTTAATGAGTTATCATGAAAATGTCATTCAATATTTACCTCTATAATAATATTAATTCCCTTATTTCCTAGATTTTTCAATTTTTAACGTTTTTCAAATTATTTTGGAGGGTGACCATTTCGCTCTCGGTGGTCATTTTACCCCGCCTTTCCCTACATTTATTCATACACATGTATAAATAAAAATATACCTGTGTGTGAATTTTTAACCATCGAGAGACCGCTCCTGAATTTCATTCACATACGATCATGATTAATTCTCACGATTTCGCAATAAACACGCAATATTGTCCGTTGATTTCAGAGAAAATAGATTACGGGAATACGGTTTGGGGATTATACTTTTTTTTTTGTCCACAGTCTGAATAATTTATTTAAGCACGATGCAGTAAAAATTCGAGAAGGAGAGAGAGAGAGAGAGAGAGAGAGGGAGAGAGAGAAAGATAGAGAGAGAGAGAGAGAGAGAGAGCGCGAGAGAGAGAGAGAGAGAGAGAGAGAGAGAGAGAGAGAGAGAGAGAGAGAGAGAGAGAGCGAGAGAGAGAGAAAGAGAGAGAGAGAGAGAGAGAGAGAGAGAGAGAGAGAGGAGAGAACGAAGAAACGAATCCGTGAAAAATCGTGACGACAAATGTGCGCCAAAACGAAAGGTGACTCTCTGCGGCTTTCGAGTTAACGATTCGAGAAGGCGTGGTCGAGCGTGTGGCTCATTAATTAAGATATCATACCGAAGAAAAAAAAAGTAATAATCCAGAGACATACACAAAAATATATTTACAGAGGGAGATCGTTTAATCGAGAATAAACACTCTCTTTCCGCTCATTCCTTATATTTCTTAATTATTCCTCATTCTTTGATTCTCTTTGTCTCTCTGCTTCGTATAATCACCGAAAGACACCCCCTTATCGTCTCTTCGTCGTAATTTTCCATCGTTAATTCTCTTTGGCGATGAGAGAGAGAAAAAAAAATTATAACTCGGCGCTCGTTTCGTCGCGACTGAGCTTTGTTTTCTTTTCCGATTGACGAAATTAACAAGAAAAGGAAATTTCCCGCGAGACAAGTTTGCGGGACGATATTTGGCAATGGGACATTTTTATTGTCCGTCGTTTTCGCGATTCTTTTCACTTTTGAACCCCGCGGGAGGGGAAATTCGTTATTAGCTCGTGGAACGGGCGTTCGTTTCGCTTTCAAATTAATTTAACGAAATGGGGAAAGAAATATTCAGGATCGTAACTTTTGGCTTCTGGGCTGTAAAACCCACGGACTTTACGGTCTCCCGTGAGCGGGGAGTTGCATCGAAGTTTGTACAAAAGCGAGAGAAGGAGGGAAAAAGAGAGAGAGGGTGAGAGACCCCCTCCGAGGACTCGCGAGACTCCCGGACAGCGAGTTTATACGTTTTCTCCCTCTTTTAATTCCTCTTTTTAGCCTCCCTCTCGTTCCTCTCCTCTCGCTGAAGACGTACGAGCATTTGCCCTATTATATCACACGTCGGTGGATTCCAGGGGAAAAAAGCAACAATATAACATTGAATTAAAAACAATTAAAAAAAAAATAACTCGTTCCTCTGACAAATTTCATTCTTGGAGGAATTTTTTTTTTAATTGCGGAGTTATCAATAATCAATTAATGATATGATAATAATAATAAATTATTATATATCATAATTTATAACAATTTATAATATGTGATAAAAAGAATAAAAAGTGTTATTAATAAAAATTATGAAATAATAAAAAGTATTATGAAACAATAAATAATAATTGATGGTATTATTATATAATTTTAATTATTAATAATTATCCCTCCGTGGTCACACTTATCTGGATCGATTTGACCTTGTACATTTTCGAACAAGTATATTGTGACCAGAGTTGTGAAAAAATAGCAATGTAAAAGTAATGCATTACCCATTTCTTTGAACAATGTGTATTGGACAAGTCTTCCGTTACAAATTACAACAAAACTTCCTGTACGTGGAAGCAAAAGTAATGTGTAACGAATAAATGCCCCATTACAAATGAAAATAGTAATGTGTGGATGCATGTTTCATTACAAATAAAAAAATGACGTATAATTAATGAGTGCTGCATTACAAATTACAATTGAAAAAAAGTAATTTGTAGTGGAGAATATTCCATTACAAATTAGTGTGTTTCTACGATGATTTGGAGCAGGTACTATTTTGCTCAAAGGTAAATCTATTAATTTTTCAATGAAAATAATTGGTCTGTACCAAGTTTTTGTTAACTCTACTATCGTAGTGGTAAATGTGTCAACAGTGATTTTTTGGAGCAATTTTTACTCCATTCTTGAATTGTAATTTTTACAACAATGGAGTTAAAATCACTCCAAAAAATAACTGTTCATAGGTGTCAGTGTATATTAACAACATACACTGACACATATAAGTTTTTTTTTTTAATTGTCATTTTTACAAGAATGGAGTAAAAATTAGTATGTATGGAGAAAAAATTAGTAATGGGGTAAAAATAGTAAAGTTAATTACTAAAACTTGACACACACGAATTATTTTCATTGAAAAATTAATAAACTTTCCTCTGAGCAAAATAGTACCTGTTCCAAATTGTCGTAGAAACACTAATTCGTAATGGAATATTCTCCACAACCAATTACTTTTTTTTCAATTGTAATTTGTAATGGAGCACTCGTTCATTACACATGACTTTTTTATTTGTAATGGAACACGCATTAATTGCACATTACTCTTGTATTTTGTAATATTACACTTGTCTGTTTTACATTATGCAGTGTAATGGGCAATAGTAATGCATTATTTACAACTCTGATTGTGACCAAACTATCGGTCGGAAAAATCCCAAAAAATTACAGAACATCCTTCAAACATTCTAGTTGATGAATTAAAAATTTGTTTGTATAAAATCAAATGACTATATATTCAAAAAAATTCGTAAAGAATTTTTTAAAAAAAGTAGTCGTGGGGTCGTTTTGATCCAGTGCGACCACGAAAGGTTAACATTAATTTTCATCCCTCAAATCTATGATAAAAAAGCAACAATTATTAACAATTTAAAAAAAATATCTCGTGCCTCGGATGAATTTTATTCTTGACGGTATGTTTTCATATTGTGGAGTTATTAATAATCAATTACTGATACATTAAATAATATTGATAATTGATAATTATCTAATACAAAAAAAAATAAAAAGTAATAACAAAAATTATGAAACAATAGAAAGTATTACACAATAATAAATAATAATTAATGGTATTAATAATTATTAACATCATTCTAATTAACTAATTTTAAAAATTAATCATCGATTAATAATTTTAAATAATTTACATCGCTCCAATCCGTCCAAAAAATGCCTGGCACGTAAGATAACCTTGTTATCAGTAAACTAAAAATATTCTTATGAAAAATTCGAGCTTTATAAATAAATAAAATAAAAAAATTGTAAAATTAAAAAAATAACTTAAATAAATGAAATATCGTTTTCGACGATTCTCGGTGAATGCGGGAACACGCAGAGGGGAGCTTTTTATCGCTCGAAACAGTGAATAAAAATTCAAATTTCAAACGGGAAAGGGGAAAAAAGTCGTGGAAAAAGGAGGAAAAATTATGGGCAATGTGTATCTGATAAAGTGCTTAGATCTCATTTTAGCTGCGATTTCAACGCGGAACGAGCGCTCACTCTCTCTCTCTCTCTCTCTCTCTTTCTCTCTCTGGACGCCGAAGTATCTGGTCCCCGCATATCAATACACCTCTCTATATGTGCAATATATACGCATGAGTGAGGAAAAAAAAGGAGCCGAGCGTCACCGTCGATTCGACATATCTCGATCCGGTTCGCCCACGGTAAGCCCGCAGCAGCCCCTCACGCGTGTCTCTCCCCACGTTTATATCTATATATTTTTATTATACACACCTATATATATATGTGGATGTGTAAGAACGCTCTCCTCGGTATAATATGAATATGCAACGATAATATCCGACAACGATTTATTTATACCCGTGACGCGACGGAGATCGCGCTCGCGCGATCGTTAAACGCACACGCGCGAGACAGAGATCGAGAGAGACAGAGAGAGAGAGCGACAGAGATCGAGAGAGAGAGAGGGAAAACCGCACACATATGGCGCAAGTGTAAAAAAAGTGTTGAAAAAAAGATTCAGGTAATTCTGCACGAAAATGTTTGTGCAAAAATGACGAGAAAAAAAAAATCGGTATAGATAGGCGCGTTATGTGACGCCGCGTATCGAAGAGGGAAAGAGGAGAAAGAAGGTTGCAAACCGAAAAATATTCAAGAGTCCAGGCGAGAGTTACGAGGTTTAATAACTACTTCTGTACGCTCCTATCGTCGCACGAAGAGAGGAACGATAAAATCGAACGAACGAATATAAAGTACAGAGGAAAAAGGTAATAATAAAAAATATATATTAGGGTGATTCGTTTCAGGGCAACTTTTTTTTTTTGACCCATCGTGCCCGAAAACCTTTAGTTGGTGCCCAAAAACGAAGTTTCGTGAAAGGGGGGTGTCTTCGAAAAATATTTAGAGGTCGCGAATCAAAATTGAAGGGTTCCCATTTGATTAACATAGGAAAAAAAAATTTCTCATTATGAGTGTTACCATTCCGCGAATTTTGATATCGCGATATTTTCCAAGTGGGTTCTTATAGGAAATATGATACTCTACAATAAGATTCATTGAGCCATGTCCGTAAATTCAACCGTTTCAGCGGTATCATTATTTCAAGTGAATATTGTATGAAAATATCTATTCAAACGGCTGTAACGCCCAAGCTATTAGATATATCGAAAAAATTCAAATGAGAACTTTGTAGAGAAAGTGATTTGCTACAAAAAAAGTTTCACAAGCCGAGCCCGTAAATTCAACTCTTCTTCAGGTATAGGTGTATGAAGTAAAATAAATAGATATTTTTTTATTTTATTCAATCAAACGAACTCCATTTTCTATGAGATAGCATGTACAAAATCATCAGAAAAACCATTCAACAAATGTCACCAAGATTTACCTATGCAAATAAATCAATAAAACAAAAACAAAAAATCTAGTTATTTTACTTCATCCACCTGTAGATGAGGAAGAGTTGAATTTACGGGCTCGGCTTATAAGACTTTTTTGTAGCAAATTACTTTCTCTACAAAGTTCTCATTTGAATTTTTTCGATATATCCAATAGCTTAGGCGTTACAGCCGTTTAAATAGATATTTTCATACAACCCGTAGTAAAAAACTCCATTGAATCGCCAATGGCAACCAATGGTCCTCATACGACTCCATTGGACAATGAATGGGGACCCATTGAGATTTCCGCATTTGTCAATAGCGTATAGGAACGACCATTGATCAGTGAATGGATATCCATTGAAAAGTCACCATTGCCCAATGACGTTCATTGAACAAAAAATGCGGATGAACCGAATGATCACCATTACTCAATGATGCCCATTGGAAAGCAAATGCTGATGGACCAAGCGATCAGCATTACACAATGGTGTCCATTAGAAGGCAAATGCTGATGAACGAACTGATCAGCTTTACCCAATGATGTCCATTGGGACGTAAATGCGGATGAACTGAATGATCAGCATTACCCAAAGATGTCCATTGGAAACCGCATCGCGTTAGTTCCGAGACTTGGCGCGAGATGTCGCAGGACGGCAACCCGCTAAACTCCCATACGGATTATGCGAAGAGTATGCTTATCTACACGAGTGTGAGCACGGAATATTAGCAGGAGTCGGTGTCCAAAAAATCCATGCAAGGAGTTCTTGCCGACTGATGCCCATGGGATAATCCCTATTCCGTTTGAAATGGGGAAGTCAATCGACATTGGAAAATCCCTATTCGATTTCAAATGGGGAATTCAACGGCGAAAATGTCCTTGGGCAATTGGGCATTCATCTCCATTGGTTATTTTGGTAATGGGGAATGAATGGCGATTTTTCAATGGTGACGAATGGAGTTTTTTACTATATGAAAGAATCTCCATTGATTATCGCCATTCATTCCCCATTGCCTACAAAAACCAATGGAGATGAATGCCGAATTGCTTATGGGGATTTTCTTCATTGAATCCCCATAGGATAATCCCCATTCCGTTTCAAATGGGGAATTCAATGGCGAAAATCCCCTTAGGCAATTCGGCATTCATCTCCGTTGGTTATTTTGGCAATGGGGAATGAATGGGGATTTTTCATTGGCGACGAATGGAGTTTTCTACTACGGGAATATTCACTTGGAACAATCATACCGCTGAAACGGTTGAATTTACGGACATGGCTCAATGAACTTTATCGTAGAGTATCATATTTCCTATGAAAACCGACTTGGAAAATATCGCGATATCAAAATTCGCGGAATGGTAACACTAATAATGAGAAATTTTTTTTTTCAATGTCATTCAAATAGGAAACCTTCAATTTTTATCCGCGACCTCTAAATAATTTTTGACAACACCCCCCTTTCACGAAACTTCGTTTTTGGGCACCAACTAAAGGTTTTCGGGCACGATGGGTCAAAAAAAAAGTTGCCATGAAACGAATCACCCTAATATATATATTTATGTGTGGATGTGTATATATATATATTTATATGAATTTATATATGTGCTTGTGAAGAGTGAGACATACCGGTCTCACGTCCTCGAGGCATCAGAACGGGGAACGCGTCGCGAATATCGATAAAACGAGCTGCGTGTTCGATCAAACGGATCGGCTCACACGCGGAAGTGCTTCCTCACTGCATCGCGACGGAATAACGGCACAAGCACTCCTTCCGGTCCCGATACCGATCTTTTCTACTTTTTTTTTCCTCCCTACAATTATTTATGGTCGCGTCAGTGGATTAGGCTACTGCGATTCCACTGAGAAAAATCATTTAATTTTATCTTTAGAGTTTGGGAGAATTCTATATTTTATGGTGATTTTAATCAGAAATATAGTAACTACAATAAAAATTATGATTTTGAATAGATGTTTGTGCGATGATCGTAATTTTTTATTTCAATCTTCTTTTTCATTGTTATGGTTAAAAAATAAATAAATTGTTTGCTGTAAACTTAAGAGTTCAAGGAAATTCTATATTTTATGGTAACTTCAACCAGAAATACAGCAACCACAATTGAAAAAAATTATAATTTTAACTAAATGATGGTGCGATAATTGCTAATGTTAGTTTTAGATATCGTTCTTACTGTTAGGGTTACCATATGTTTTAGTTTAGGTTTTTCTTCAGGTTTCTGCGATTGCACTGAAGAAATGGTTAACTATAATTATCGGACTTTAATAAAGCCCGACATTTTGTGATAACTTCAACCAAAAACATCGTAACCACAATAAGAAAAATTATAATGTTAACTAAATGATTGAGTATGATCGCTATTTTTAATTTTAGTCATCGTTTTTTATTGTCGTGGTTACCACATTTTTTAGTTTAGGTTTTTAATTAGGCTTCTGTGATCGCACTGCAAAAAATGGTTAACTATAAGCATAGGACTTTAAAAAATCGCTACATTTTATAGTAACTTTAACCAAAAGTATAGTAACCACAATTATCAACATTATTTTAACTAAATGATTGTATATGGTATTCTTATTTTTAGTTATTGTTTTTACTGTTGTGGTTACAATCTTTTAGTCTAGGTTTTTCGTTAGGTTTCCTCGATTGCATTGAAGAAATGGTTAACCATAATTATGGGACTCTAAGAAACCCCGAACTTTTATGATAACTTCAACCAGAAATATCGTAACCAAAATAAGAAAAATTGTAATGTTAACTAAGTGATTGTCCGATGATCGCTATTTTTAATTTTGGTCATCGTTTTTTATTTTCGTGGTTACCACATTTTTTAGTTTAGGTTTTTAGTCAAGCTTCTGCGATCGCACTGAAATAAAATGGTTAACTATAAGCATAGGACTTTAAAAAAAGCACTACATTTTATAGTAACCTTAACCAGAATTATTTTAACTCAATGTTTGTGTAATAATCACTATTTTTAATGTTAGTTCTCATTTTATTATCATGGTTACCATATTTCTTATTTTAGGATTTGGTCAAGCTTCCGCGATTGTCCTAAAAAAAATAACCATAATAATAAGACTTTGAGGAACCCTCATATTTCATAGTAACTTTAACCAGAAATAAAGTAACCACAATTATAAGATTAATAATTTAAAAAATTCAAATATTAATTCCATTTATTGTTTTTATTGTTGTGGTTACTATATTTTTTAGTTCAAATAGGGTTGTCACCATTTTTTTTTAACGAGATCTCATGTCAAATTTGATCATAAACTTGTATTTGAAAAAATAAGAAATAAAAATTATTATGATTTTTCGAATGAAAATCAATCGGGCGTAATGCTTCACTATAAGAAGATTCAAAATGGTAGAAAAATTCAAATATTGCAAAAACCATCTCGTTAAAACAACTGTCTTTTTCTCTCATCGGACGTAATAATTTCTGGCAAAACTTGGCTTCGAAACTCGCGCGTAATGAGCGTTTTCTTGGCGATATCAAGGCAGATAGGACAATCGAACGAAGCTGATTCTCGTTATGTATATGGGGCGTTCCATCCCAAATCGGACAGTTTGAAAAACTTTTTTTGTATTTCCTCAATTTTTTTATATTTTTTAGTACCCATCAAAAGACCCTTCCTGTTAAATTCAAAATGATTTAAAAAAACACTATGCAGTAATAAAAATTGGTATTCATAATAATTAATTAAAAAAAAAAAATTAATTTTCAAAAATCGAAAAAATGGTAGTTATTGAGAGTCTTAAAAATTGTTGAATAGATGTTAGAAAGAAAATATTTTTTAAAAAATCAGAAATGACACTCACTTTTAAAAACGCGACTTAAAGTTTAAAACTAAAAAAACTCATTCAAAAGCACGTCGAATATTTTTGTTGTATTTTTTTTCTGAAAACAACCATAAAAGAAACAAAAAATTTGAAAAAAAACTTTCAATTTGGATCATTATTAAAGAAGTTATGACCAAAATACAAAAGAGAGCGGTTTTTTTGTTAATTTAATATCTTTTGAACGGGTAATCAAAAAAATCTCAAAATTTAACAGAAAGGGTCTTTTGACGGGTACTAAAAAAAATGAAAAAATTGAGGAAATAATAAAAAAAAAGTTTTTAAACTGTCCGATTTGGGATGGAACGCCCCATATGTAGATACGAACAAACGAGGCTTCCGATTGAAATTCAAAGGAGGCAGGAGAAGTCAACGGGGACGAAGGAGAGTCGTTCCACCCGCGCATGCAATGACTAGAGAGCCAAGATAGAAAAGGGAGGAAAGAGAAGGATCGAGTTTGCCTATGGATCGATAGGAAGGAAGTGAGCCTAGTTGGCATTCGAGGCGATCGACTATATCGCTGCTGTCAAAGTTCCGAACGCTTTCTCTCTCTCTCTCTCTCTCATTCTCCATCTGTTTATAAATTATAGAGCCATGATAAGGGAGCGAGAGAGCGCAGAATAGTAAGCTCTAGAAGTGGAAGACAAGGCAAAGAAACTCTCCTGACCGAGTCCAAGCTGAGACTAAAAACGCGCTTGGAAAATCAATTCTATAAATTCTCGAGGAATCATCCCGTCAGATTCCTCCCACGCTAATTAATTTATCATGTTAACCATAATCTTGATCCATTAGATTCATTCCCCAATTGATTGCGGACAATAGACAAACAAACAGAAAGGCCAACCCTTCGTCACCGGACAAAGATGTCCTCCGAAATTCGTGACTTTTTAGCAGCTTATCCTTAATTCCCGTTCGAGTGAATGAGTAAAAGGAACCAAAGAGAGGGCAGAAAAAAGGGATTAGAGAGGAAAAAAAGTAGTATTTGTCGAGCGTGAAAGGCTCTGTCAAACACCCACGCTTTGGAGGGATCTATAGCGCAAGATCGGTGAAACTTTCTGACGGAGATCTGGAGAAAAAAAAAGAAAACGATGAATACTCCGAGCGCGGATAAAGCGCGGCCACGTTCGAGAAAAAGAAACCTCGAGAATTAATGAAAGAATGAAAGAAATAATAACAACAATCCGACTAATCCATAGATTGAAGGATCGAGAGATCTTCCGATAAATATATCTTCATCTCTCCTTATCCCCTTTCTTTCTCCAATCGTAACATTAGCTAAAAGCCTCGCAAAATCTTCTATTCTTTCTCCATAAATCTTCAGCGAACAAACGTTTCGCGACGATGAACGCGCCTTAATCTTTGCGCAAAGGATCCAGAATTCGAAAGATTTTGGATCGATCCACGCGCTGCAAAATCTTGACCATCCGGCTCATTTTTTCGTCCTTATTCCGAATTCAATCATTCTTTTCTGCACGGGGAAAAATGATCAGTGAGAACTGCTGAGATTCCCATTAATTTTTACAGTTTTCCCCATCAACAGCGCCTCCTGTAAGGGCAAACAGTGAAATTTGCATATTTCTTTAATACAATAATCACACTGAGAGAAAAAATTACTAGAACCAATGAAATGAAGTTTTGAAGGCAAAAAATAATTTTTTTCATTATTTGCCAAAACATATTAGATTGGTTCCCTTATATATTTACTTGGTTCATTCTTTTCAGTTAATTCCATAAATTTCTGTTTCAATAAACGAATTTACTTCAATCTAACAATATGCTATCAATTATATGTAATATGTTGTTTGAATCAAGAACATATTTTATCATTCAAAACATGCACGTCTTTTAATACACGAAGCACTGAGAAAAAACATTTGTTGAATAAACAAATTAATTAGTCCAATCATCAGGAAAAATGATTTATTCAATCAAATGCGTGTCTGTTAATTGTTGCTAAACATTTTATAAAAAATATATAGCCCTTGCCAAATAATTTAATATGCATAGTTTAGTGACCCCAAAAAGAGATAAATAAAAAAAAAGACAAATCTGCGCCAATTCTCCGATCTAATTTCTCTGTCCGACCGAGATTCGAACCCTCGACCCTACCTACCATCATACTTATCCTACCTAACTACCTAACACGCTACCTATTACGCTATCGACTACTAATATGCACTTGAAAAAAGTTAGGAGTTATGAAGACTCGAATATAAGAAAACATTTAAAAAACCAGGTTTTTAATTTTTAACAAATTTTGTATACTATTAAAGTACACTATAGAAATGATAGTTCTTTGCTTGAAGGAAATAAAAATTTCATCATTCCAAACAAATATTCTATTGGAATAAAATAATGTGTTATTTATTTTACTACAGCTTCTTTTCAAATAATCACAATCAATTTTATATCTAATAAACATTGAAAATACTGGAGAAATATTTTTTAGAAGTAAAATAATGATGAATTTATTGCAAAGAAATAATTTTGTTCGAAAAAAATAATTTCGTATTGAAGTCGTTTTTTAGATTCAAATAATCTAATGTTTATGATGCGATAAATGTAATTAATCTAATGAATACAAATTCAATGAAATCTATGTAAATTAAAATATTTTTTGAAGTAAAATAATAATGACTTTATTGCAAGGAAATAATTTTTTCGAAAAAAAATAATTTTGTATTGAATTCGTTTTTTAAATTCAAATAATCTCATGTTTATGATGCGATCAATGTAATTAATCCAATGAATCCAAATTTAATCAAATCTATCATGCATTCAATTGTTACTATTAAATAAGAGTTTAACATAATGGAGTCATAGATTCGTGAAAATATTTTTTTAAATGAAGAGTGATTTTCTAGGTTCAACAAATAAATAAACGAATTGATACTTTCATTTGATAAATAAATTCATGTTCTCAAATTCAGTAATTCTTTCTCTCAGTGGACAATTGTATGTCAATTGAGGACGCCGATGTTGGTAATACATCGGACCTTATAGGTGCTCGGTGGCTCTCTCGCTGGCGCGAGAGGGCGCGCCGTTCGAAGCCATCTAGCGGATCTCGGGCGAAACGCAGAGATCGTGACACGCCGCAGGTCGTCCCGTTACAGTGTCACACTGTAAAAATTGAAATTGACGTTGCATATTTTGCGGCGCGCATTTGATTTTTCACTGGAAACACTGCAATTTCTAATTATGTGCTTTGAACGTTCTACAGAGACCATTGTAAATTTTGCAATTCAAACACAGTGGATTTCGTCGCTTCTGCTCGTTATTTCTACTTTGTCATTTTTTTGCGGTGAACATTGCATTTTTTACCGTGTAAATCAGCATTTATAATGGTTTGAAAAGTAGAAACTACATTAAATCTATTAATTTATAATGGATTCCCAGTAAAACGCCTGAATTACAGTTCTGAACCGTATATTCTGCATTGAATTCAGTAATTTTTTAAATATTACACATGAATTGTCACTGATCATTTTTTTCCGTGTGTTTATCAATCTCAGATGTTATTTCCGATCAATTTCCATGGAGAAAAATAAAATAACGTTTCTTCCATCTGGAAAATTGTGGCGGAATTTCGTCCTTGACAAACGGGACGAAGGCTGCGGCACAAATATAAGAGACTGAGAAACTTCTCCCAACGATCCTCGATCGTTGAGCCTCGAGACAGCTCTTGGGGAAGCGGTTTCTTCATTCTTGATACGCCCTTTTGGCACTCAGGGATCGACGCATTATGGGCCTTTTGGCGCACCTGATGCCCAAGCTAAATATCCGAGAAAAATATGGCCTGCATGACGAGGCGTCGTCATCATTATTCCTATTTCCGCGTTACTATAAGCGCTGGCAATTTTTTGCCTTATAGGAAAACGTAAACGTCGCTCTGCCACCGCGAAATCCATTTTTTCTCCATTATATCGCGCTCCGTATCGAAAACCAAGAAGGATATAACGAGATAGACGTATATAAACTATGTACTCGGAGATGATGGACCGTTATAGTTGCGAGGACATAGTTGTGAGGACATAGTTGCGAGGACGAGTCTCTCAAATCTCTTTCCGCTTGTTTCATGAATGACGCTTTCGATTTTCAACATTTTTTTTTTTTTGTTTTTTTTTTTACAAACATCCGCAGAGACTTTCTTAATTTTTGCGATACTCGCGCGGTGCGGCAAAATCAGGGAGAAGTCAAAAGAGCCGAAAAGAAGAGAAAATCCGGTTGCAGATTCGCCGGGCAAGATTTAATCGAATAATTAATAATAAACGACTTTCTGGGTAACCGCAAAGTTCGCAACACGCAAGAAGATGCTTCTCTCTGGCTCTCTTATTCGCCGATATTTTTTATCGAGCTCACAATAATTAACAATTAACCTCGGCACTTTCGCGCGCTCGACCATCGCAAAATGCAACTTTGCGTAAAACGCTCGTTTTTGCACGTAAATGCGGAAAATCTGGCTTTGTTGAATAAACGTGGATTTTTTCAAGAATTGAACATTGAAATGTTGGAAACTATTGGCTTTTTTTACCATTACTAAAAATTGAGATTTGAACAAAAAATTTCTGCAATATCAATTCTTTGTGTTTTGAGGACTTTTCAGAGGCATTTTTTTACCCGAACAAAAATGGCCAGATTCAGAATTTTTTTTCTTAAAAACAGTTGGTGGAATCATAGCGCAATTTTTTTAAACACAAAGTTACGCCTATTTAGAGTCTTTGAAAAAAAATTCACCAAAAAATACAGAAAAATGACAAAAACATGGCCGCCGGCAGATGATGACATTTTTTTCGCGACGTTCCCCGTAGTAAAAAACTCCATTCGTCGCCATTGAAAAATCTCCATTCATTCCCCATTGCCAAAATAACCAACGGAGATGAATGCCGAATTGCCTAAGGGGATTTTTGCCATTGAATTCCCCATTTGAAATCGAATGAGGATTTTCCAATGAGGATTGACTTCCCCATTTGAAACGGAATGGGGAATATCCTATAGGAATTCAATGAAGAAAATCCCCATAGGCAATACGGCATTCATCTCCATTGGTTTTTGTAGGCAATGGGGAATGAATGGCGATAATCAATTGAGATTCTTTCATATAGTAAAAAACTCCATTCGGCACCATTGAAAAATCGCCATTCATTCCCCATTGCCAAAATAACCAATGGAGATGAATGCCGAATTGCCCCAAGGACATTTTCGCCATTGAATTCCCCATTTGAAATCGAATAGGGATTTTCCAATGACTTCCCCATTTCAAACGGAATAGGGATTATCCCATAGGCATCACTCATCAGTCGGCAAGAACTCCTTGCATGGATTTTTTGGACACCGACTTCTGCTAATATTCCGTGCTCACAATCGTCTAGATAAGCGTACTCTTCGCATAATCCGTATGGGAGTTCAGCGGGTTGCCGTCCTGCGACATCTCGCGCCAAGTCTCGGAACTAACGCGACGCGGTTTCCAATGGACATTTTTGGGTAATGCTGATCATTCAGTGCATCCGCATTGACTTCCCAATGGGCATCATTGAGTAATGGTGATCATTCGGTTCATCCGCATTTGCTGTCCAATGGACGTCATTGGGCAATGGTGACTTTTCAATGGATATCCATTCACTGATCAATGGTCGTTCCTATACGCCATTGAAAAATGCGGAAATCTCAATGGGTCCCCATTCATTGTCCAATGGAGTCGTATGAGGACCATTGGTTGCCATTGGCGATTCAATGGAGTTTTTTACTACGGGTCCGCAGCTAAAACGTTCAATAGATCTAAAATCTAAAATCTAAAATCTAAAAACTAGATGGGTTGTCCGAGTTTACGATAAATAGGATTGATTGACGATCGCAGATTTCAGAAATCATTTGTTTTTGCAAAATGGCGACGAATCGAAACTCGAGCGCACAAAATCCATCCAAAAAGTCGTCATTTTTTTATGACTATTGAAAAATGAAAATCTATTTCTAGAATATGGGATCATCAATTATCTCTCAATGCTTCTCATCGTATTTCCTGTGATTTTGGGAACAATCCATCGACTTTGAAAATGCTGTTTCGAGAAAAACGCGTTTAAAGTTTGAAGTCTAAATCGGCCGACTGTTAAAAAATGTAACTCATTCAATTTTAGAAATATTTTACTGAAACTTTCAGTGAAAATAGCTAAAAGGTGATGCCATGATATAAAATATTTTTGGGAAATACAATTTCTTGACTCTCTTGATAAAGCCCCTTAAATTTCTCTTTAGTGACGAATTTCAATGAATAAAGAAAACCGCAAAAATTCCACCGACCAAGATATGAAATTTTTTTCGACTTTTTTGATTCATTAAGAGATTGAAGAAAAATGTTGCCGCCTCGCGGAATAATAATTGTGAATAAAAAATAAATGAGACCGTAAGAATTCGTATCGTCGGGCGAAGAGTTTTCGTGGCCATTGCCCAACTTCTTATACGTTACGATCCGGGTGAGATAAATCGCTGATTGCTAATTAGACCCAGTGACCCACGATTCTCTCGCCACCACATTTAACATCCAGCATATATATATATTAGGGTGGGTCAAATAAAATGCCTAATTTTTTTTCCCTCCATATAATGAAAAATGTATTGCTTGGCATCTCACAAAAACCCTCCGCAAGTATTAGCCCTTTATATTTTAATTAAAAGGTCCCTCATCGCAAATTTTTATTTCCCATTTAAATAACAGAATTTTTTTTTTTTTTTTAACTTTGGAATTTTATTAGACTTTAACCGTTGAGGTTAGGAGAGTTTTTTAGCACATTTTTGTAGAATACTTGATGCTCTACAAAAAAGCTTTCTTGTGTTTAATCGATAAAACTAACCGTTCAAAAAATAATCGGTGATAATTAGTGATAATTATCACTAATACTAAAAATGATCATTATTTTTTGAACGGTTAGTTTTATCGATTAGACACAAGGAAGCTTTTTTGTGGAGCATCAAATGTTCCACGATAATGTGCTAAAAAAATTCCAAAGTATAAAAAAAAAATTCCTATGTTATTTGAATGGGAAATAAAAATTTGCGATGAGGGACTCTTAATTTAAATATGAAGCGCTAATACTTGCAGAGAGTTTTTTTGAGATGCCAAATAATACATTTTTCACTATATCAAGGGAAAAAAATTAGTCCTTTTATTTGACCCACCCTAATCTAGATTTCTGTGTAAATGCGGAGGGCGCGAGAAAGAGATCGCTTTCATGCGTTCACCGGGTCTTTTCTCGTTCATTTCGCATTTCAAGATCCCCGTTGCACCTTAATTCATGAACATTTCTGCACCTTCGTGAATGCACCTTCTCGTGTGTACACAAATATATAGATATAAAAAAAAACCTTACCATTGGGCGTTGCCCAGCCTGTCTCTCTCTCTCTCTCCCTCGTCCGCGCGCGCTCTTTCTCTCTATCAACTCGCAATTTTCCTTGCTAATAACCGCCGAATAAATACATACATATGTTAAACGTTACACATACGGTAAAAGTATAATATATAGTGATCATACACGAATGCGGTAATTAGCAGAGTAAACGTATTGCATTTGCAGCCGTTGAACGAAAGTACGAGGCCCTCGCGCGGTCAGGTTTAAGAACTCCTCGTTTCTCATATTATAAAGTCGAGAGGGTGGGAATGAGAAAAAGTTTTTTTTTTAAAGAAACCCTCGGAGAATACTTTCGTAATGAGAAAGAAAAATAACCGAGAGAAGCGTGGTGATATCCTTCGAAATAAAGTAAAAATTATATTCTTGTTTAGAGTGGATGAAGAAATAAATGAATTATTTTCCAATTGCTCTTTACATCGAAATTTTTGTACTTTTTCACAATTTTAAAAAATTATTTTCATTAATTTTAAATTCATGATAAAAAATAAGCGAAAAGACTGTTTTTATGCATTTGTTGTCCCAGAATAAAAAATGAAAAGTCGGAGAGAGAAACTGATCAATCCGTAACCCCGACCATTTTATATTTTTGTGAAAATGTTCTATTTTTTTGTACGGACTGAAAACAGTCTTTTATAATTTTTTTCGATTTTTTTCTCATCGAAACTCATTTTTACGTGTTTTTTCTTTAGTTTTAAACCCGAAATATATATATTTTTTTTAACCTGGACCATTTTGATTTTTTTTTTAATTCACCACTCCTAAAGAGAGATGTTTACAAGTACTGAAAAATTCACAGCTTGTGATATTAATAATTTATATATTTTGTCTAAACTACACTGAAAAAATAACGTGTAACATATGACTTCGAAAATAGATTTAAAAAAATACAAGTTGTGAATATCGCAAGCTGCGAATTTTTTAGTACTTTAAAAAATTCCTCTCAAAAGTATTGAATTTTTTGAAATAAATTAAAATGGTCCAATTAAAAAAAAAAATGTTGGGTTTAAAATTAAAAAAAAAACATTTGAAAATGAATATCGATATTTTTTTTCATAAAACTACAAATCAAGACAAAAAAAATGATCTCTTGTTTTATTGTGATATCTCCTTTTTTTTAAAGTTACGCACATTTGAAAAAAATTTGTGTGAAATTTTGAAAAATTTATTATGGTCGGAAGGGTTGAAAAAAAAATCTAAAAAAATTCCAAAAGACTGCTTTCAGTACGTAGAAAAAGATAAAAAAATTTCAACTGAATCAAAAAAGGTCGGGGCAACGGATCGGTCAGTTTTATATGGAATGCCCCATATATATATATATAAAATGCGTGGAGCTCGAAGGGGCCTGACGTCATTTTTATTATGCACACGCCGCATGCATCGGGTATGTATAATTTTGTATATACCTGGGAGCGGGATAACGAGAGCACATGGGTTTTGTCCTCATGCAGGAAAAAAAGGAAAAAAAGTCTTGAGGAGAGTTGTGTGTGCCTCGTTGTCGTCCGGGGCCTCTCGTTGGGGCCTTATCTCGCGGGTCCCGTCTTCTCCCTCCCTCACCTGATCCTTTTTCTCGGCCCTATGGTTTGTATAATCGGGAGAACACGAAAGGAAGAGAGAGAGAGAAACGGGAGAAAGAGGAAAGAGAACCGGGGATACCGATCCGAGAGATTTGCTCGATGCAAATCGCTCTCGTGCGCGCAACGAGAGAGCCGCTTCTCTTCCGACACACAATATAATGGCCTTGTATACCGCACAGATCTCTATACCCACATATATTTATATACAGGGTGTTAAGTAACTAGATAATCTTACTAGATTCACCGTGTAGAGCACGCCAAGACGAAAAATTAGCTTTTTTTAAAATTGTTGTACGACAAAAATTGGCTTAGTTATTAATGTTTCAAGCTGACCAATGACGGCTAGGATCTGGGAGCCATGCTACTGGTGAGCCGCGTGGTCGGGGTAACGGTGGGCGTGGCGTAAAACCCCCCACCAGCGGCATTTCTCCTAGATTCTAGCCGTTATTGGTCAACTTTGAAAACATTGATAACTCAGCCAATTTTTATCGTACAAAATTTTTTAAAAAAGCAAATTCTTTGTCCCAATGCGCTCTACACGGCACATCTAGTCAAGTTATCTAATTGCTTAACATCCTGCATACGTAGAATGATCGAATATACGTAACAAACGATAGATATCCAGTGCCCACTTATCTCGGGCGAAAGGACATTTTTCTGCATTCTTTTATCATCATTATCTCCCAAAACCGAGCGAATTGTCCCAGGATTACAATCTTTTTGTTCGCCACTCTCTTCGGCCATTTTTCCAATTTTCCTCATTATATCCGTCGCCAGCGTACGATAATTATCAAGCGAATAATAGCGAAGAGAGAGAGAAGCTATGCGTACCTCGATAATCCATCTTATTATCTTAATTAACGAGGTGATTGTGTTTTTGGGGCCCACGCGCTGGCCCCGAGAAATGGACGTTCTCCTTGCGACCCACGCCCGCGATTTCTCTATCCCACTATATTTTCATTCTAAGATCTCAACAATTCTCTCTCCATCGTCTCTATTCTTCTTTCCCATCATTTTTCACACGTTACAACTTTCGTCACGATCGCATCATCGAAATTCCGGCGCTATCAGCGTCGCTAAATCGACGAAATTCGATCCTTGAAGACGCGTGAGTTGTATCTCGCGATTGTGAAATGAAGAATTTGATATCGATCGATACTACACTGTAAAAAATGTTTGTATTAAATTTAATAAAAAAAGAAGTTTTTATGCATCTACAGTATATTAATTTTCATGTACATGTGTATAGTAATATTCCGATACAAGTATATGCAAAATTAAATAACTTCTTTCAATTTTAATATACGCTCGTATATTAAAATTCCAATACATAGTATGATTTTTAAAGTAGAATCATGAAAAAATGTAAGTAAATTCATATTCTTTTGTATAGTAATTTTACATTACTAATTTTCATATTCATGTTATGAAAATTAAGTCACCGTAACTGGAATTAATTGTTGTTAAACGTGTTATAAAAAATATACAGCTCTTGCAAAATAATTTAATGCGCAAAGTTTACCGGCCTTAAAAAGAGATACATAGAAAAAAAAATCTGCGCGAATCGTCCGATCTAATGTCTCTCTCCGACCGGGATTCGAAGCCTCGACCCTACCTACTATCCTAACTATCGTACCTAACTACCTAACACGCTACCTATTACGCTACCGACTACTCATGAAATCCCTCTACTTGTGTGATATGAATGATGTAAACTGTCAAAACTTCATTCCTGAATACCTGACCCCTCGTAACTTAAGTGACCTCTCGTAACTTAAGTTAACTCTCATAACTTAATTTTACGACCCTTGATCCCGCGTAGGTTACGTAGAGCCGCGCAAAACTTAATTCCAGCATTCCCGACCCCTCATAAGTTACGTGCGCCCCCATAACTTAATTTCAGAGCCCCTGACCTTTCATTAGTTATGTAAACCCCTAAAACTGTTTGATAAAAATCGTGACCCTCTCATAAGTATTTTTGTTTTATATCATATTTGAAGACTTTTTTTTCACTGATTGATTGGAATTTTAAGAAATAAGTGTACTCATTAATTTTCAATAACGTATCTTGAAATTGCGAAAAAGTATACAAAAACGATTTTCATATACGGGGATATTAATTTAATTTTATTATACAAATATTGAATTGAAGATGAAATTGTTAATTTTCCCATACCATGTATATTAATTTCGATTTCATATACTTGTTATTGAAATTTCATATTTTTGTATATCAAATTACATTATAATATTAAAAGAATTTTCAATGTTTGATTGCAATTTTAAGAAATAAATGTATTAATTTTCGATAATGTATTTTAAAATTACGAAAAAGTATACAAAAACTATTTTCAAATACGAAGATATTAATTTTCAATGTTCACTCTTTTAATTTAAATATACAAATATTAAATTTAATATGAAATTGTTAATTTTCCATTCATATTAATTTCGATTTCGCATACTTATTATTGAAATTTCATAAACTTTTGTATATTAAATTTAATAACATTTTTTACAGTGTAGAAAGAAAAAAAAGAGGAAAAAGAAGGTAAAGAATGAATATTCAATTTATTAAACATGAACGGGTTTATGATCTGGCGTGCACCTTATCGATGATTTTGCTTGACAAAAAGGGGAACGAGCGAAGGTTGATACGTTACAAAACGTCTGTCTTTGAGTGTTGTTTTTGTCCCGATAAATTTATCATCATTATTGTTATTACGTGGTTTTAGTTACGTAGGTGTTTTTAGCTCGGAGAGAGCGTAATGAGAGCCTCGATCTGCGCGTTTACGCGACGAAGGCGAGCCACGGCGATAATGACACGCTTCGGGCCCTCCCCCGTGGTCGTGGGCCCGTGATCGGCGCGGGAAAGGGCCCGATCAGCGCGCATAACGCGGCTCTCGTCGCGTCAATTGGGCCTTTATGCTTGTTGGCGCTGCGGTCGGTGCGGCGCGCAATGGAAGGCTTTTCCGTGTCCTTGTCGGTCGAATATCGCGGTAACGCGCTCTCCTGAAAAACAACAACCACCGTAACGTCATCGTCGTCGAGCACCAGATGAACGTGGGTGTCTTGTGCTACGCGGAAGGTGGAAAAGCCCCCTTCTAGGATCGCGCTCTCTTGGGGGCCGATAAACCGCGTGTAGGCGAAATGTATCAAGGCTGAAGCGATGCCTTGTTTTTCAAGCTCGAAGCTCGCGATTGCAGAGGAGTTAATGCGCGTCGATGCTTGCCCTCGACACCTGCGATAATGCGCGTTAACGCGGTATTCTGATCTAGAATTCTGAAAAAATCAATTTTTTTCTTCATGATCCTGAAGTTTAGACTTTTAAGAATATATCCTCAAAAGGAAATTTTTAAATTTTAATAATTTACGGAGTTATAGCTATTTTAGTGACGCAGCAACTACGTCAGTCACGTCAGGGCGAATTTGAAGGGGGTATTCTGGGCTAGGATTTTTAAAAAACAATTTGTTTGCATATTCTTTAAGGGTAGACCTTGAAGAATATATCCTTGAAAGGAAATTTTGAAATTTTAATAACTTACGGAGTTATAGCTATTTTAGTGACGCAGCAACTACGTCAGTCACGTCAGGGCGAATTTGAAGGGGGTATTCTGGGCTAGGATTTTAAAAAAACAATTTGTTTGCATATTCTTTAAGGGTAGACCTTGAAGAATATATCCTCGAAAGGAAATTTTGAAATTTTAATAATTTACGGAGTTATAGCTATTTTAGTGACGCAGCAACAACGTCCGTCACGTCGAGGCGTAATTTTAAGGGGGTATTTTGGGCTAGAATTGTTGAAAAAACAATTTTTTTTTGCATATTTAAGGGTGAACCTTGAAGAATATATCCTCGAAAGGAAGTTTTGAAAATTTAATAATTTAAGGAGTTATAGCTATTTTAGTGACGCAGCAACTACGTTCGTCACGTTGAAGCGTAATTTTAATGGGGTATTCTGGGCTAGGATTTAAAAAAAAACAATTTTTTTGCATATTCTTTAAGGGTAGACCTTGAAGAATATATCCTTGAAAGGAAATTTTGAAATTTTAATAATTTACGGAGTTATAGCTATTTTAGTGACGCAGCAACTACGTCCGTCACGTCGAGGCGTAATTTTAAGGGGGTATTCTGGGCTAGAATTGTTAAAAAAACAATTTTTTTTTGCATATTTAAGGGTGAACCTTGAAGAATATATCCTCGAAAGGAAGTTTTGAAAATTTAATAATTTAAGGAGTTATAGCTATTTTAGTGACGCAGCAACTACGTTCGTCACGTTGGAGCGTAATTTTAAGGGGGTATTCTGGGATAGGATTTTTAAAAATATAATTTTTGTTGCACTTTCTCTAAGTTTAGATCTTGAAGAATATGTCCTCGAAAGGAAATATTTAAATTCAAATAATTTACGAAGTTATAGCTATTTTAGCGACGCAGCAACTACTCCCGTCCGTTCGAACGTATTTTAAGAGGGTATTCTGGAATAGGATTTTTGAAAAAATCAATTTTTTTCGCATATTTTCTAAGTTTAGATCTTGAAGAATATATCCTCGGAAGGAAATTTTTTAATTCCAATAATTTACGAAGTTATAGCTATTTTAGTGACGCAGCGACTACGTCCGTCACGTTGGAGCATAATTTTAAGGGGGTATTCTGGGATGGGATTCTGAAAACATCAATTTTTTTGCATATTCTCTAAGTTTAGACCTTGAAGAATAAATCCTCGAAAGGAAATTTTTAAATTCCAATAATTCACGAAATTATAACTATTTGAGTGACGCAGCAACTACGCCCGACACAATTGGAATGTAATTTTAAGGGGGTATTCTGGGATAGGATTTTTGAAAGAATCAATTGTTTTTGCATATTCTTCAAGTTTAGACCTTGAAGAATAAATCCTCGAAAGGAAATTTTTCAATTTCAATAATTTACGAAGTTATAGCTATTTTAGTGACGCAGCAACTACGCCAGTCACGTTGGAATGTAATTTTAAGGGGGTATTCTGCGCTATAATTTTGAAATTTTTTTTTTGCATATTCTTAAAGTTTAAATCTTTAAGAATATATCTGCGAAAGGAATTTTTGACATTCCAATAATTTATGACGTTATAGCTATTTTAGTGACGCAGCAACTATCACCATCACGTCGGAGCGTAATTTTAAACGCGATTTTTTCAAAGCTACTTTTTTGGGGTTTTTTTCAAACACGGTTTTTAACACGGTTACTTCACATTTTTTGCGAATTTTCAATGTATAATTCTCTATCGCCCATACCACTTTGGAATCAAAATTATTTTCTTTACTATTGTAAAAAAATTACAAACCTATGAAAAAATAGAGTCGAAAAACGCCTTTTTGAACTTGAGATATCATATCTCGACATCTGCTCAACCGATTTACATCAAATTTTTTACCAATCTTAAATGTATAACTATCTATCGCCCCTACCACTTTTGTATCAAAATGATTTTTTTTACTTTGGTAAAAAAATCAAAAACCATGAAAAAAGTCGAAAAACGCCTTTTTTTGTTATTACAGCCGCCATTTTGCGAAATTTTTGTTGTTCCGTTTTTTTCTGAGGTAGAAACTATAACAACATTCTTAGCAATTAAGAATCTTTCTTTAAATTTTGTATCGGACAACTAAAAAGGTTGCAATCGTGTCAACTAGCACACCCCTTTTTTAGCTCCAACTTTAACAACTTAAATCTTATTAAATTTTAATTTTTGTTTTCAAAAATTTGTTGTCTATTGTCAAAATATTAATTAAAAAAGAAGAAAATTAAAAATTAAAATTAAAAAAATATTAAAACAAAAAAATAATGGTCAATTTTTTTTTATCGAGCTCGACAAAACGCACAAAATGTATGTCTTTAGACCAGAATACTGTCTTAATTTTGAGAAAGAGAGAGTTTCACGATGCTGCGCGTGCCCGTCATCCGTGTCTCGTGAAAACGGGAATAAAAATGTGGAAAAAAAAGGAGAAATTTATTCGAAATCTCGCACCCACGCTCCGGGACGATAGGAACGAGAGAAGGGCGGGAAAAAGGATTGAAAAAAAAAATCGTGGAGAGCGCGTGTCCGAATCCTCAATAGCTAATGGTCCAAAGCGTGGCCTTAGACATATCTCCGTTTGAAAGAATTCTTTTTATTCTTTCTCTCGTTTCTTTTTCCTCGACGTGTGGGATATTAACGCATTATTCATGCCGACGATTCGTCGGGACGCGTGTCTCGGCTGAATTATTCGTTAGATGGGCCATTATTTATCCGTAGCGCGATTGTATCCAAATACACGGACGAATATTTCCCGCACGAGCAAATGCAGTCGAGACTCGGTGAAAAATTGATATATAAATTGAAATAACGCTCGGTAATGACTTCGACACTTTGTAGTAAGAGAGTCAATTAGCTGCGCGAAGATTGATGTTTAAATTATCAGAATATTAAAAAAAAGAAAAACATACAAAAATTATAAAATGTGGTGATAGAAATCGTTGAAATAAAATAAACAAATTTTTTCAGGAGTTTTTATTGTGTGGTTTTACCATTTATTTTATTCAGAGCTGTGAAAATAGTAATGTAAAAGTAATGCATTACCCATCACTTTAAACTATGTGTATTGGACAAGTTTTCCATTACAAATTACAAAAGTAATGTGTAATGGATGCATGTCCCATTACAAATGAAAAAAGTAATGTGTAATGGATGCATGTACCATTACAAATAAAAAAAAGTGATGTGCAATGGATGCGTGTTCCATTACAAGTACAAAAAGTAATGTGTAATTTATGCATGTTCCATTACAAATAAAAAAGTAATGTGTAATGGATGCATGTCCCATTACAAATAAAAAAAGTAATGTGTAATGGATGCGTGTTCCATTACAAATAAAAAAGTAATGTGTAATGTATGCACGTTCCATTACAAATTACAATTTAAAAGAAAAGTAATTTGCAGTGGAGAATATTCCATTACAAATAGAAAAAGTGATGTGCGATGGATGCGTGTTCCATTACAAATAAAAAAGTAATATGTAATGGATGCATGTCCCATTACAAATAAAAAAAGTAATGTGTAATGGATGCATGTGCCATTACAAATAAAAAAAGTAATGCGTAATGGATGCGTGTTCCATTACAAATAAAAAAGTAATGTATAATGTATGCACGTTCCATTACAAATTACAATTTAAAAAAAAGTAATTTGCATTGGAGAATATTCCATTACAAATAGAAAAATTGCCGTGCTCGTATCAGAAACTTGCACATTGCTGTCTCATTATTTTATTTCGCTCACTAAAAGTTCATCCACAATTATCACAAATGATCCATAAAGTTAAAAAAAAGAACGTGCACATTATTTAGGGATTCAAAAAAGCGACAAATTTTGTAGCAGTAGCTTGTAATTTTTATTAGATTGGTTATAATTATGGGTAATTAACAGCGTGTGAAAGCACGTTCAATATTAAATTGGATTATTTTTGGGGTTGAGTACATTTTCGTACTTCATATTTAACTATGAACTGTCTGTTTTTTGTTTCTATTTTTTAACTTTATGGATCATTTGTGATAATTGTGGATGAACTTTTAGTGAGCGAAGTAAAATAATGAGATAGCAATGTGCAAGTTTCTGATACGAGCACGGCAATTTTTCTATTTGTAATGGAATATTCTCCACTGTAAATTAATTTTTTTTAAAATTGTATTTTGTAATGGAACGTGCATACATTACACATTACTTTTTTTTATTTGTAATGGAACACGTATCCATTACACATTACTTTATTATTTGTAATGGCACATGCATCCATTACACATAACTTTTTTATTTGTAGTGGGACATGCATACATTACACATTACTTTTTTTATTTGTAATGGAACACGCATCCATTACACATAACTTTTTTATTTGTAATGGAACACGCATACATTACACACAACTTTTTTATTTGTAATGGAACACGCATCTATTACACATTACTTTTTTTATTTGTAATGGCGCATGCATCCATTACACATTACTTTTTGTATTTGTAATGAGACATGCATCCATTACACATTACTTTTTTATTTGTAATGGGACATGCATCCATTACACATTACTTTTTTATTTGTAATCGAACATGAATACATTATACATTACTATTTTATTTGTAATGGAACACGCATCCATTACACATTACTTTTGTATTTTGTAATGGTACACTTATTCATTTCACATTATGCAGTGTAATGAGTAATAAATACAGTAATGCATTATTTACAACTCTGATTTTATTAATCACTTATTTTTTGTAAATTCGAAAAAATAATTAAAACCAACGTCAATGGTCCCCTTCGCAAATAGAGAACTTGCATGTTTTTTTTTAATTTTTTTATTCGAAAGTAGGATAAAAAATAATGTATTTCCCAAGACAGTTTTTTTTTTAAAGGAATATTGACGCTGCAAAAAAATATTCTTTGACTCTAATTTTTCTCGAAAAATTTGAATTGGCAACCATATTGTTGTACCCAACTATCAGCGCCGCCAGTGTCGTGTCCGGGAACCACGTCTCATTGTAAACAGTTTCTGCTCTCGGTGACACAAAAATCTAACCTATAACTTACGTATAACCTACAGTATAATATTCTTCAATATTATTATTTACGTCAAAATTATCACAGAAAAAATATAAATTGACAAAGCAGTTATGGATTCATTCACCCCGCAACCAAACTTGGATTGGTTCATGTCTTGTTTTGTACCATCGTGCAAAAACACAACAAGTACTACACCAGAAAAGATATTTGTCCATGTGCCAAATAATCCAGTGAAAAGAAAGGTTTGGTGCGCGGCTGTTGGTTTTGAGAAAAAAAAAAATATATATAAATAGTTATTGTTGCGAAGATCATCTTGAGGTAAGTCCTTTCTTATACATTTAAAGAGAAAATAATATCAGAGCAGCGTTGCAAAAATATTCTTTACAGCTCGAAACTGATTTGAAAAACTACGATGAATATAAACGGTTTCGAGCTGTAAAGAATAATATTTTTGCAATGCTGCTCTGATATTATTTTCTTTTTAAATGTATAAGAAAGGACTTACCTCAAGATAATCTTCGCAACAATAACTATTTATTTTTATTTTTTTATTTTTCTCAAAACCAACAGCCGCGCACCAAACCTTTCTTTTCACTGGATTATTTGGCACATGGACAAATATCTTTTCTGGTGTAGTACTTGTTGTGTTTTGGCACGATGGTACAAAACAAGACATGAACCAATCCAAGTTTGGTTGCGGGGTGAATGAATCCATAATTGCTTTGTCAATTTATATTTTTTCTGTGATACTTTTGACGTAAATAATAATATTGAAGAATATTATACTGTAGGTTATACGTAAGTTATAGGTTAGATTTTTGCGTCACCGAGAGCAGAAACTGTTTACAATGAGACGTGGTTCCCGGACACGACACTGGCGGCGCTGATAGTTGGGTACAACAATATGGTTGCCAATTCAAATTTTTCGAGAAAAATTAGAGTCAAAGAATATTTTTTTGCAGCGTCAATATTCCTTTAAAAAAAAACCGTCTTGGGAAATACATTATTTTTTATCCTACTTTCGAGTCCCATAGATTAAAATACAGATTTCAGATGCATGCAAGTTCTCTATTGACGATTATTGCGTCATCGGACATTTTCTCTCGTCCTTTTGATCCTCCCCATGTGATATAATCTTAACTCTTGAAATTCTCTTATAATTATCATCCCTCTCAAAAGTCTTTCCCCTTCGCCCTTTCCTCTTTCCCTCAAACCTAACTCGATAAATCAAGTGGGAAAAGAAATCGCGACACTCGAAGCACCGAATTTCATCTGGAAAGTGTGAGAAATTGAGTTTTTTGTTCTCTTTTTTCCAGTCTCTCGAGCTTCCAATGACAGATAAAATTATCGAAGAAGTGAAAATACGTGAATTATTGGATGATTTCGGCCTTAACGGTTCGAGTACCTCGATCGAGTACCGTATAACGATAAAATAAGAGTGAAGGAATAAAATTTTATGAAAATAAAAAATAAAACATTGCAATTAAGTTCCGTCGATGAGGGAGCGAGAGTGATCGCCTTGGGGGAATCCTCGTATCGCTCTCTCTCTCTCTCTTTTCTCTCTCTCTTTCTCTCTTTAGCGTCCAAATAGTGGTATTACGCGCCGATGTCTCTCGCGTCGGCGGTAATTGCTTTTTGCAGAAAACTTTTGCGTGTTTTTTGCCGCTATTGGAAAATTTGCATAATGTGCGAGGTTGAACACGAACCGATCGATCGGTTAATTTAAATACTGAATATAGTCGGTATATGCAGTACTCCTTTTTCCCTCTACAACAATATATATATATTTATATATGATATACTTATATACGTGGCATTCCATGCCAACTCGTCCCACCGTCAAATTTTTCACATCCGATTCAAATGAAATTTCGCTATTTTTTTATACTTATTGCAAAAGGTATTCTTGATTTTTTTTTAATTTTTTTGTCCAGCCAATCATGAGATACGAATTTTTGAAAATTTGGCTGATTTTTTTTTTTTCAAATAGCCATAACTTGGTGAAAATTGCTCCGATTTTTAAGTTTTTTTTTCTTCAAATTGAGCGTTTTAAATTAACTTTCCAAAAATTGTATGTAAAACATTATTCATACGTAATTCGACTGATTTTTTATTTATTTTGAAGCTAAGACACGATTTTTTAAATTGTTTGGGTCCTTCGATTTTTTTCAAAATGAAAAAAAAAATCAGTCGAATTAGCTATGAATAATTTTTTACATAAAATTTTCGGAAAGTTCATGTGAAATCGCCCAATTTGAAAAAATAAACTTAAAAATCGGACCAATTTTCACCAAGTTATGGCTATTATTGGAAAGAAAAAAATCAGCCAAATTTTGAAAAATTCATATCTCATGATTGGCTGGACAACAAAATTTGAAAAAAATCAGGGATATCTTTTGCAAAAAGTATAAAATGATAGCCAAATATCGTTTAAATCGGAGCTGCAAAATTTGACGGTAGGACGAGTTGGCATAGAATGCCCCATATACAAGCTTGTACATGAGAGAGGGCGGCGCGCGAGCTTCTCGTCGACTTTTCTCCGTTGATGCCGGCGCTCTCCGCTCGCCCATTAGTTCGTAATTATCGTTACTTATTGCTGGTAAATGCCTCGATGAGCTCTCTCACGAGCGCGCTTTTATACGATGTGCCTCCGCGTAAATTCTCCTAATCGAAAGTAAAAAGTTAAGGGAAAAAAAAGCCAAGAAAAAACATACAGGACGACGATGGGAGGATTATAAAAGGTTGAGAGGAACGAGAACCAAGGAATCCCGGAAGTCATGTTCCATGTTCGAGGTGAGTTATAAAAATATTCGCGATACAAGTCGCCCCGAGAATCTCGGCTGCGAGCGACAACATTCATAATTGCCGCGAGCTTTGAACGAAGTATATTGATTTAATCATCGTTATGTCGTCACCTTACTTTACCGCAATCGCGAATTTATAGATCCACATATGTTGTAGAAATGAAAAGTTATTTCTTTTATTTACTCCCTATTTGATGAAATCATAGTTTTTATGGTGATATTAAATGAGGTGAAAGGAGGACTACGCACAATTTTTTTTTAGAGAGCTTGTAGGGCTTTTTTGTAATTTATTCTTTGATTTATTTATTCATTTCGTCTTGTATGAATCACTGTCACCTAATTTTCTGGATTTGGTTCGAAAATTCCCTAGATAAATGTCACAGAATTTACGCGATGTATTTATGGACCAGTATCAAAGTTCTAGGGAATTTCTGGGTCACAGCAAAAGAATTCCCCAAAACATTGTAATTCTCTAAACGATACATTTCCGACATGTATTATATTTATCAATCTTCGTCGAATTAAAATTCCCCAGACAATAGATCAAAGTTTTCCATTAATAAAGGTTTGTAATGCTGCACTTTAGAAATTATAAAACAGACTAAGCTTGAAATTGAAATTCAGGCAAATTCCCTAGGCAATTGCCTAAAGTCTGCAAAATTCCCTAGAAAATAAAATGCACCCTCAACTATCGTATTGTGAGTCCAATATCGAAGTTTTCTTGACGGGATCGTAGAATTCCCCTAGACGAAAAGATTGACCTAAACGAAGGAATAAGACAGACTAAGCTTGAAATTAAAATTCCGGCAAATTCCCTAGGCGATTGCCTAAAGGATGCTAAATTCCCTACAAATTACAAAGCACCTTGAACCATCGTAACCTGAGTCCAATATCAGTTTTTTTGACGGGATCGCAAAATTCCCCTAGACGAAAAGGTTGACCTAAACGAAGGAATAAAAAGACCGAGCTCTTGGCTCGTTCCGCTGACCGCTACCTGATAACATTACAGGCTTCCTTCCAGACAATGGAACAATGTTTTCTGGTAACAAAGTTTCCCAGATGAAATTTTGAAACTAACGAATGTTAATGCTGCATTGCACAAATTATAATACAGACTAAGCTTGAAATTGAAATTCCGCGCAAATTCCCTAGGCAATCGCCTAAAGGATGCAAAATTCCCTAGAAATTAAAATGCACCCTGACGATCGTATCCTGAGTCCAATATTAAAGTTTTCTTGACGGGGTCGTGAAATTCCCCTAGACGAAAAGATTGACCTAAATGAAGGAATAAAACAGACTAAGCTTGAAATTGAAATTCCGGCAAATTCCCTAGGCGATTTCCTAAAGGATGCTAAATTCCCTAACAATTGAAAAGCACCCTGAACCATCGTAACCTGAGTCCAATATCAGTTCTTTCGACGGGATCGCAAAATTCCCCTAGACGAAAAGATTGACCTAAACGTAGGAATGTAAGGACGAAACCCTTGGCACGTACCGCTGACCGCTACAGGATAGCATTACAAGCTTTCGAGGGTGTATTACGCGATATACCTGTGATCCTAACACTGTCGTCATACCGCGTAATCCATACAGAAGGTAAAAAAGAAAGCGACTGGGATAAACCGCGGCGGTAGTCAAGGCCCGGTATCGCATGACATGTTGTATACAGAAACGGCACTGGGTGGATCAGAGTAAAACTTGCATCCATATATACATATATATATATATATATATATATATATATATATATATATATATATATATATATATGGGGCATTCCACGTCAATTCACGCGGAATTAACGTGGAATGACACGTAATTATTTTTGGCCCATTATCGAACTATGCCGAGAATATCTGTTTTGGGCCCTAGTTTCTGTGAAAAAATTTCATGAATTTGAAAAAGGCCTCCCTTTATGTTTCCCCTCAATTTAATGATACCCTAGCTCGGGCAGCCCCTAAAAAATGAAATAAAAAATTCTTAAAATTTGAGGTCATATTTTGGGCCAAACGAAACCCACGATTCATCGGACATCAAAATTCGAGGGGGTCAGGCCGATGACCGCGTGATTTGACATGAAATGCCCCATATACATACAATAACCCACAGGCTGACCCAAGGCGACCTCGCGCGTCCATTTTTTTCTCTTCATCTTCTGTGCATACAGGGGGCGTAGGGAGTCTCCTGGGACCTTTGGGGCCCCAGGGCCACGTGCTCACTCTCTTCGTGGGCCCCGCCGATTTCCCTCTGTCGTCGCTGCAACTCTTTGCAAAAAAAAATAAAAAAATTGCGAAAAATATATACAAACATAATATGAGGCGTGTGTCGAGTTTGAAACGCGATATTCGGGAGGAAAGCCGAACACGAGCACATAAACTACATCACTATCTTCTACCTTTTTCTCTCAGTTATCCTCACTGTATACATTATATGCATCCTCTTCGTGTCAAGACTTCTCAGTTTTCGAGCGATTTTTTCTTTGTTCTTATTTCGTATTATTGGCACATTTTTCTTTTTTACTTTGTTCAGGTTTTATCTCGGTTTTATCGAATTTTGCTTTACCTTGGGACTTACTTTTTCGAATCTTGGCGGATTTACTCATTGGTATAAGATCAATAGTTCAAATACTTCTCCCATAAATCTCGAGACTCAATACAGAAAAGATCTACGAACCAGAGTTGTGAAAATAGTAATGTAAAAGTAATGCATTACCCATTACTTTAGACAATGTGTATTGGACAAGTTTTCAATTACAAATAAAAAAAGTAATGTGTAATGTATGCATGTTCCATTACAAATGAAAATAGTAATGTGTAATGGATGCGTGTTCCATTACAATTAAAAAAAGTAATGCATAATGGATGCATGTCCTATTGCAAATAAAAAAAGTAATGTGTAATGGATGCATGTGTCATTACAAATAAAAAAAAGTAATGTGTTATGGATGCGTGTTCCATTACAAATAAAAAAGTAATTTGCAGTGGAGAATATTCCATTACAAATAGAAAAATTGCCGTGCTCGTATAAGAAACTTGCACATTGCTATCTCATTATTTTATTTCGCTTAAGTCAATCCACAATTATCCCCATTGATCCATAAAGTTGAAAAAAAGAACATGCACATAATTATTTAGGGATTCAATAAAGCGACAAACTTTGTGTCAGTAACTTGTAATTTTTATTGGATTGCTTATAATTATGGGTAACAGCGTGTAAGTTCAATATACATAAAGTTAGATAATTTTTGGGGTTGAGTACATTTTCGTGCTTCATATTTAACGATGAACTGTCTGTTTTTTTGTTTTTATTTTTTAACTTTATGGATCATTTGTGATAATTTTGGATGAACTTTTACTGAGCGAAATAAAATAATGAGATAGCAATGTGCAAGTTTCTAATACGAGCACGGAATTTTTTTTATTTATAATGGAATATTTTCCACTGCATATTACTTTTTTTATTTGTAATGGGACATGCATCCATTACACATTACTTTTTTATTTGTAATAGAACATGCATACATTACACAGTACTTTTTCTATTTGTAATAGAACATGCATGCATTACACATTACTTTTTGTATTTGTAATGGAACACGCATCCATTACACATTACTTTTTTTATTTGTAATGGCACATGCATCCATTACACATTACTTTTTTTTATTTGTAATGGGACATGCATCCATTACACATTACTTTTTTTATTTGTAATGGCACATGCATCCATTACACATTACTTTTTCTATGTGTAATGGGACATGCATCCATTACACATTACTTTTTCTATTTGTAATGGGACATGCATCCATTACACATTACTTTTTCTATTTGTAATGGGACATGCATCCATTACACATTACTTTTTGTATTTGTAATGAAACACGCATCCATTACACATTACTTGTTTTAATTTGTAATGGCACATGCATCCATTACACATTACTTTTTGTATTTGTAATGGCACATGCATCCATTACACATTACTTTTTTTTAATTTGTAATGGGACATGCATCCATTACACATTGCTTTTTTTATTTGTAATGGCACATGCATCCATTACACATTACTTTTTTTTATTTGTAATGGCACATGCATCCATTACACATTACTTTTTTTATTTGTAATGGCACATGCATCCATTACACATTACTTTTTTTTATTTGTAATGGCACATGCATCCATTACACATTACTTTTTTCTATTTGTAATGGGACATGCATCCATTACACATTACTTTGTCTATTTGTAATGGCACATGCATCCATTACACATTACTTTTTTTTATTTGTAATTGGACATGCATCCATTACACATTACTTTTTCTATTTGTAATGGGACATGCATCCATTACACATTACGTTTTTTTATTTGTACTACAAATTTGTATTTTGTAATGGTACACTTATCCATTTCACATTACGCAGTGTAATAGGTAATAAATACAGTAATGCATTATCAAAATAATGCATTATTTACAACTCTGCTACGAACAAATCGTAGTCCTGAAAAGAGTCGTTTCAGAATTCGAGCGTCAGGTGTCGCCACATATCCGGTCCCAATTACACGTTATGTTCTCCCATTAGTGTCTGTTTCTGCGCCCCTTGCTCGGTACGAACAGCCTGCTTTCTGCCACCTACTTGCGCCCATTATTTGCACATTATTTGTTCCTCATTCTCGCGTATCGGCTACTTGTTTCAACTTACATTAGAAAGGGGGCGCGCGCAGAAAGTGCACACGTGAGGAGATCGAATGAAAAGGTAGAGCGGGAGAATTTCTCATTCCTGCTGAGAGATCCTCCGATATTTCTCATATAGAAGGGCGCGCGTGTAAATGGAATTTAATCGCCAATTTGTCGAGCTTTATTATCGCTGGGACTACACACAAGGTGGAGCTCGATCGACGAGATAAGCCAGTTTAGAAAAGCCCGTTTTGTTGTACCAGGAGTGAGAGAAGGAAAGGGGGAGAAAAAGGTAGAAAGAAGGTGGACTCGGTCGTACTCGCGAGAGGATGTGGCTCGAACAATCGAGACGACAAGAGAGGGCTGCAGAGGCGCACCTACAGTAGTGCATACTTGTTTCAGAGGGACAAGACTTTATATATCTATATATTAACATATGAAGCATTCCACGACACTCCGAGCAAAATCTTGCCTCGATGATTCTTTTCCTCTAAATTTTCTTAAAATTTCCTCTAAACATATTGAAAAACAAATTTCCAAATTTTTTCGGAATTTTTTGGTCACGCGTTTTATGGATTTTTTTTTTTTTTTGAAAAAAAAGGTACCACTTTGTAAAATCTGAAAAAATTCAGAATAATCTAATAAAATATAACAACATTTTTGGAACAATGCCCAAAAATTTTGTTATATTTTATTAGATAATTCTAAGTTTTTTTCAGATTTTATAAAGTGTCTTTAAAAAAAAAACAAAAGAATCAAAAAACCGCGCGACCAAAAAATTTTGAAAAAATTTGAGACATTTTCTTTCGATGTGTTTTTTTTTTGTATAAAAAATTTAGAGGAAAATCAAAATGATCAAGGTAAGATTTTGATGGGAATGTCGTGGAATGCCTCATATATATATATGTATATGGATTAAAGCCCCTTTGCCAGAAAGAGAGAAGGATAAGGAGGGGCCCCATTGTCGATCCTACGACTTTATGAGGCCTTGTCGGCCTTCCTTTGCAGAGTAAGAGGGTCTCACAGGACTTACACGAGTATCGCAGATCTCTAACACAAAAATCATTGCTGGATCGTTGCGTCTCAAATATATCGAAGAAATATTGAAAACATCGATCCGCAGATCTCTAATTTAATTATCTAATTTATCGTGATATTCAGAGAGTTTTTCTAATCATATTTAATTGCCTGAAAAATTCGGGTCAATGACACAGCTTGGTCCTTGTGATTGATTACATTTTTTTCAGGATCAAAATGTAGGAATTAAAAAGTCGAAATCTCGATTTCTGGTATGATTGTGGATAAATTTGCACGATATAAATGTTGAAAAATCATTTTTTGGGGCAATTATGAAATATTTTAATCGCTATTAAGTTTAATTTTGAATGATAAAGCAGGCGCGATTTTTGTTAGCAGGAATATCAATATCGATTGGAATAATTCGTGATTATGCAAGATCATTTTCAATGATTTATCGATGATTAATTATTAATTAATGATGAATCTTGGGTGAAAATTCTCGAAGATTTTTCGATGATGTGTCGTTTTTAGTCTATCTGTAATTTTCTCTCATCTTGAAGTTTCAAAATTAGGAAAATAAATAATCATTTTTTTAATCATCAAATCAAATTACATCAAATAACAATTTCATTAATCATTAAAATCACAGTTTGTTTCTGAACAATAGCAATTTTTTCTTAACAAAAATATCGATATTTCGATTGGAAAATTTGTGATCAGCACGCAAAATCATTTTCAATGATCTATAGATCGATAATAATGAATTGATGGAAAATCTATAATTTTCCGTAATCTTGCAGTTTGAAAATTAAGAAAGTAAATAATGATTTCATTAATCATTAAAATCATTGTTCGTTCCTCAAAAATAGTAATTTTTTCTTAACAAAAATATCGATATTTCGATTGGAACATTTGTGACCAGCATGCAAAATCATTTTCAATGATCTATAGATCGATAATAATGAATTGATGGAAAATCTATAATTTTCCGTAATCTTGCAGTTTGAAAATTAAGCAAGTAAATAATGATTCCATTAATCATTAAAATCATTGTTCGTTCCTCAAAAATAGGAATTTTTTCTTAACAAAAATATCGATATTTCGATTGGAAAATTTGTGATCTCATGCAAAATCATTTTCGATTATCTATCGATCGATAATAATGAATCGATGACAATAATAATATATTATTGTTTATTATCAATTATAATACGATTGATGAAATTTTATCAGGTAATTTTGAAGTTTCGAAATTAGGAAAATAAATAAAAACGCAAAATCTTGGATCCTACTCGCACTAAAAAAACGATAATTTAATTAATCATCAAAATCACAATTTGTTCCCGAAAAATAGCGATTATTTCTTAACCAAAATATCGATATTTCGATTGAAAAATTTGTGATCGCATGCAAGATCATTCTCGATGATCTATCGATCGATAATAATGAATTGACGGAAAATCTGTAATTTTCTCTAATCTTGCAGTTTGAAAATTAAGAAAGTAAATAATAATTTCATCAATCATTAAAATCACAGTTTGTTTCTAAACAATAGCAATTGTTTCTTAACAAAAATATCGATATTTCGATTGGAAAATTTGTGATCTGATGCAAATTCATTTTCGATTATCTATCGATCGATAATAATGAATCGATGACAATAATAATATATTATTGTTTATTATCAATTATAATATGATTGATGAAATTTTGAAGTTTCGAAATTAGGAAAATAAATAAAAACGCAAAATCTCGGATCCTACTCGCACTAAAAAAACGATAATTCAATTAATCATCAAAATCACAATTTGTGCCCGAAAAGTAACGATTATTTCTCGACCAAAATATCGATATTTCGATTGAAAAATTTGTGATCAGCATGCAAAATCATTTTCGATTATCCATCGATCGATAATAATGAATTGATAACAATAATAAAATATTATTTATTATAATATGATTGATGAAATTTTATCACGTATATTTGAAGTTGCTAAATTAGCCAAATAAACAATTAAAAACAGAAAATCTCGAATCTTACTCGCACTAAAAAAAAAAAGAAAATTTAATGAATCATAATTTATTTGTGTTCGAAAAGTAGGGATTATTTCTAACCAAAATATCGATATTTCCATTGAAAAATCATTCTCGATGATCTATCGATCTCTAATAATGAATATCGATCGAGGACCCTCGAAATCTTTGGCCGCGTTGTTTCGTCGATTCTTTCTCTCTTCCGCTGTCTCTCTCCCAACAAAAGATCGAGTCCCCTGGTGGTATTATTATCGGGAGAACCGTCGTCCTCATGGCAAAGTAAAGGGGTGGGTACAGGATATAACGCAGCGGAAAGGAGCCGACGCTCGGCGCATTATAGCGCGGATGCAGAAGCGCAACTGCGCGCGCGGCTCTTCAAGGATCTCGCGCATATATACATCGGCCGAGAGTAGCAAACGCACACGAGGAAACATGCGAACAAGAGAGGGATAATAATAAAACGAGAGATCTCGTACGTGGGCGGTCGGTATTGTTAGCGCAACGAGGTATGCGCGCGCAAGCGCGAGCGCGCTCTGCGCTCCTTGTGCTTTTGCTCGCCGCAGCGGCACTTCTGTCGTCTCTTCTGCAGCTCTTCTCATTCTGCTCGTAAAAAAAAAAAAAAAAATGCACCACTCTCCTCTCAAAGGGAATCGTGAAACGAGAAAAACTAACGCACCGCTAGAAGAAACATGGCGAAATATCAAAAAAAGAAAGGGCAAAATTGAATTTTATGAGCTCAATCCAGAAATTTCGATCGAAACAAGCCCTAAAATACTGATAATGACGGATTTTTAACATTTAAACAGAAAGTCAATTTCACACTTGAAAATATTGCCAACTTGAATGGGAGTAAAATAAACAATTAGTTGTTTTAAACATTTTTAGTTAGATTAAATTTGAAGTAAGTTCGATTAATTTTTTCTTGTCATTATCACATTGCAAAGATTATGTTAATTTATTTATCACAGATAAATAATTGATCATTACTGATGAACATTACAAAAATTAAATGGATGTAATAGTCTTGAGCGTCTAGTGAAAAATAGCTTCTACAAGAAAAACAAGGACAAAATTAAACTGATAGACGATTATTTGTTTATAAAAATAACTCAATAATAATGCCCATTCAAAATTACTTGTTAATTGATACTTTTGAATATTGAAAAGTGATTCCTTGGAAGAAAAAACGTATTCTCTCCAAGGCAAAATCTCTGATAGCTACTAAAAAAATTGAACTTAAGCTAGATTCTAGGTTTGAGCATTTGAAGCTTTTAAAGATATTGAGTCCCTACAAAATCTTATAATGTTAATTGTTCAATAAATAGCTTCTTAATCGTCGTGAAATTTTTACACGACCTCCTGAATACTTCATGTAAAAACATATTAAATTTTCGGAATTCTATCATCATTACTTCAACCTCCTTAAGGGTTAAAATGAAAAATGACAAGAAAATTCTGAAAATTTGGTATGTTTTTGTATGAAGTATCTAAGAGGTCGTGTAAAAATTTCACGACGATTAGGAAGCTCGTTATTAAAATATTAACATTTTGATAAGAACAATTTTTTAAACAAATAAAACAAATATTTATCAATAAACTTCGTTTTGTTACCGTTGCTCGCAATATAGTGTAGATATTAAAAAAAATGAGAGGTCACAACAAAAAAAAAAACTTATCGCAAAGTTATATCAGTTTCCATAAGACTACATTTAATTTAATTTAATTTGTTAATGTTAATTGTTCGATAACGAGCTTCCTAATCATCGTGAAATTTTTACACGACCTCTCAAATAATTCATCCAAAAACATACCAAATTTTCAGAATTTTCTCATCATTTGCGATTTGGGACTCAACATCTTTAAAGTTTGGATAAGGCCAAGTAATTGCATTGAATATAAAATAAATTCGATTCGATTGTTCTTGTATTAAAATAATCACATTGTAACGGTTATTATAATTTAATTACCACAACTCATTTATCATTAATAATTAATTATTAACTATCATTAGTCATTAATCATTAGTTATAAACATTATCAAAATTACAGACAAAATTACAGCCGCAAGAATTATTAAATTGAAATTTCATTCTTGCATTGCTTATGTAGCGGTTTTTCAAAAATAATATTAACTAATTACTTTTATTACTAATTAATATTATTCATACGATATTTTTGTATGAAGATATTACAGAGATATTTTTCTCATAATTTTTTCTCCATAAATATTTGACTATCAAATTATTTTGGTTTATGAATATTTTTTGAATATTTTCATCAGTTATTTTTGTCCATATATTTTTTTTTTAATAATCCAAGCGAGCAGCGAGAAATTGCTGGAAATACAAGTTTGTAAATTAATTAAATAATCAAGGGAGATTATACTCTACGGGAGTCAATTAAAAATCGGTTATTGCTGAAATTTGTCGAGAAAAGTCGAATAAAAAAATTGTGAGGTGAGATATGAAAAAGAGCGAGAAAGAGAGGAGGAGGGGGAGACCTAGAGAGAGAGAGAGAGAGGGCAGGTTTTACTTGAATTTAATACATCCACAGAGCGAGAAGGATTAAAATGACGAGGTACAGCTTCGCCTCTTTTTCTCTCCTGAGGCTCAAGTGCCTTTGTATCGTTCGAGTGTGCGTACGTCGAGTACTGAGAGTATATACATAATATGTAAATCGGCGGTGGAGAGATTTGCGGGGGCCGAGGGATAAAACTGCGAGAGAGGGAGAGAGAGAGAGAGAGAGAGAGAGCGCGCGCGCGCGCGAAAGAGAGAGAGAGGGAGAGGGATAGGAGAGAAAGAAAGAGAGAGAGAGAGAGAGAGAGAGAGAGAGAGCGAGAGAGAGAGAGAGAGAGAGAGAGAGAGAGAGAGAGAGAGAGAGAGAGAGAGAGAGAGAGAGAGAGAGAGAGAGAGAGAGAGAGAGAGAGAGAGAGAGAGAGAGAGAGAGAGAGAGAGAGAGAGAGAGAGAGAGAGAGAGGGAGAGGAGAGAAACCAAGAGAGAGAGAAAGAATAATCTCTGTTTCTTCGTCGCTTCAAAAGCAACGCCGCCGCGATAAACACGCATTATTCGCTGAAATGGATAGCGCCCATCGCAACTTTGCAAACTTTCCTCAGAGCTTATTCCCTCCTCGTTGACCAACGATAGACCCAAGAAGAAGCCTTACTGGCGACTCCATTGTTTTTCTCCTTTTTCTCTAACCCATTTTTCTTTCTATCACTGAATCCCGTTCGATGATGGGAAATCGACGAGCGCATCAGGAAAAAAGGTGGACTCTTCGGGAATTCGCGATTTCACGCGTCATTTCATTATCGCCCCGTGTAAAAAAGTTCAGGAATTGCAAAATATGAATTCCGGATGAATACCTGATGAAATCACGGTAAACAATTTCATCGATGAAATATCGAAATAATGTCATTACAAGCTAAGTCGCGAATTGCGTCGATGTAGTAACCACCCGGAATTCTGCAGGAATTCAGTCGAAGCTCTACTTGATTTTCTCCGGAATTCATCTGGTTTGCCGGAAAAAATTTCAATATCTCATTATGAATTCTTCGTGGTTATCGCCTGGAAAATTCATATTTGAAACTGTATGAATTTTCATAGAAAATCGACTGATAACCGTAGTAGAGAACATTTTCTCTCAACTACTCCCTACAATAATTTTTGAGAAATTCGAAGCGCTTATTGTGAAATTCCATAAATTTTTTGATAGATTACAATTTGGCTATTGTTACACTGAATAGCTGACGCGGATATGTCATGAGTGCATTTATGTAGTTTTCAGCTGGAATTCTGCGGAAATTCAATTAGAGTTCCACACAAATTTGTTTGGATTTCATTTGGTTTTCCGGAAAAATGTCAGAACATCTTTATGAATTTATCAAAGTTACTGCCTTGAAAATTCACATAGAAAACCGTATGCCCTCTTATAGAAAAACTCCATTCGTCGCCATTGAAAAATCCCCATTCATTCCCCATTGCCAAAATAACCAACGGAGATGAATGCCGAATTGCCTAAGGGAATGTTCGCCATTGCATTCCCCATTTGAAATCGAATGAGGATTTTCCAATGAGGATTGACTTCCCCATTTGAAACGGAATGGGGATTATCCTATGGGGATTCAATGAAGAAAATCCCCATAGGCAATTCGGCGTTCATCTCCATTGGTTTTTGTAGGCAATGGGGAATGAATGCCCAATTGCCCAAGGACATTTTCGCCATTGAATTCTCCATTTGAAATCGAATAGGGATTTTCCAATGAGGATTGACTTCCCCATTCCAAACGGAATAGGGATTATCCCCATGGGCATCAGTCGCGGCAAGAACTCCTTGCATGGATTTTCTGGACACCGACTTCTGCTAATATTCCGTGCTCACACTCGTCTAGATAAGCATACTCTTCGCATAATCCGTATGGGAGTTCAGCGGGTTGCCGTCCTGCGACATCTCGCGCCAAGTCTCGGAACTAACGCGACGCGGTTTCCAATGGACATTTTTGGGTAATGCTGATCATTCAGTGCATCCGCATTGACTTCCCAATGGACATCATTGGGTAAAGCTGATCATTTCGTTCATCAGCATTTGCCTTCCAATGGACACCATTGGGCAATGCTGATGGCTCGGTCCATCAGTATTTGCTTTCCAATGGGCATCATTGAGTAATGGTGATCATTCGGTTCATCCGCATTTGCGGTCCAATGGCAATGGTGACTTTTCAATGGATATCCATTCACTGATCAATGGTCGTTCCTATACGCCATTGACAAATGCGGAAATCTCAATGGGTCCCCATTCATTGTCCAATGGAGTCGTATGAGGACCATTGGTTGCCATTGGCGATTCAATGGAGTTTTTTACTACGGGATTACAATAATTTTTAAGGTATATAACGCGTTGACTGCGAGATTTTATAGATTTTAATATGGACAGAGAAGAAGTTATTTTTTTGTTGATTTAAAAATTTTATATTTCCTGTGTAATTATAATTTATTTTCTATGGAATATCTCCCAAATTCGCGACTTAGCTTGTAATGACATTATTTCGATATTTCATCGATGAAATTATATACTGTGATTTCAACTGGTATTCATCCGGAATTTATATTTTGCAACAAATATGAATTCCTCATAAATTCCGCAGAATCACTCGCGGAATTCCTGAAATTTTTTACACGGGGCATTTCACTATCGATAAGGAGAGGAGGGAGGGCGCGTGCCTTTTTGTGGAGGGATCGAAAATTGTATCTGCAAATGGGGAATCGAGAAAACACTTTCTTTGTAGTAAAAAAAAATAGATTTAGTTGGCACTCTTACTTAAGGTACCTACTTTGCAAATCCACACTGAGAAAAAAGTTCAGTTAAAACAACTAAATCCATTTAGTTGAAAAAAATTTAGTTGATTCAATATTAATTTGTTTGAAATAATGAAACTATAATTAATACAACAAATGGATTTGGTTAATCATAAGATATGAGGTGAACGAAATTATTTGGTCAATTTTCAGATAGTTTAGTCCAATTTACACGTTACTGAGTTGCTGTGCAGAAATATTTCGTTGATTTCTAGTATATTGTAACAAAATAAATTTAGCTGTAACAAAAAAACAATTCGTAGTTTCAACCACACAATTTATTTGGTACAAAGATATTTATTTGATTGAACTGAGACTTTGCACATTCAAGCAACGATTTAACCGATAAAACTAAAACTTTCTAAAACTTTGTTGAATTACCAAAATGATCTCGTTGAACGTCCGGAAACAAATATTTGGTTGAGTCAAACAAATTTTTGCATTTTCAACAACAAAAATTTCCCAGTGCATTTTTAAGATTTTTTTCTCAACTCCTTTATCAGGTATGACTGTTATTACAACATTGTTTCATCTTTTGAAAGTACAAAACAATTTTTTTTTCTTAATTTCCATTCTTTGAATAATTTATAGAAAACACCAAAGTCGAAAATGTCTTTTCTCATTGATCTCAAGATTGGCAAGTCTGAAACAAAATAATTGAAAAGAGAATTTTAAAGAGGAAGGTTTTTTACACAACAATTTACCATCACCGTTAATAAAAAATCGATTTAAAAAAAAAATGGCGGATGTTTGAGATAAATTGTGAAAAATAAAATTTTTTTTTTATTTCAAACATCCACCATTTTTTATTAATCGCTTTGTCATTAACGGTGGTTAATCCTTGTGTTATAAATCTTCCTCTTCAAAATGCTTTTCAATTTTTTTTTTCGCCATCTAAAGTAGTACCTTAAATATTCCTTAACTGTTACAAAATTTGTTAGTCGTTAAGAAACATTTTATTTCTGACAAAATAATTCACTAAAACCGTTAAAAAATATTCATCTCTACATTTGTTAACAGTCAACAAATCCTGATACATTGTTTTCTCAGTGGGGTAAATAAACGTGGGATAAAATTTGCGAGAGAGCGCAAACGCGACTTGAAGTCCTTGAAACTTGAAAATTTTTTCTACAAGCGTTCGCTGAAAAAAAATAAAATAAAAAACAAACAACGACGACGATGGTCATGGTCAGTCCTCGGCCGTAGATTTCACGTTGAACGCGTCCACCCACGTTAATTTCTTCGTGTCAGCCGAATTCAACGTCCAGAGATCTTTTCCCGTTTTTCGAGAAACTCCTCCTTTTTTCTTCCATCTCTTCGGTGCTGAAACTGTCTCGCCGTGTGCATTTTTTTTCTTTTTTTAATTGTGACAGAACGATTAATCATGGCGATTGAATATTATCGCAATTAATTAAACGCCGTTTATCGCGGGACTTTGGAAAATCGGGTAACGCAAACGAGTAGGAACGCGATAGATCTCGTCACATTACAGAATGAGAGAGAGAGAGAGAGAGAGAAGGCTCTAAATCTCCGTAGGTTGAAGATATAATATATTTGTGGGCAGAGAAGTTGAGGAACGCGCGTAGGCAAAATGAGGTCTTGGTCGTGCCTGAAAATCGGTTGATCTATCCCCTTCACACATTATTACATATATATATATATATATGTATATTAAAAACGAAAAAAACAACCGATCCTCCGGCTTTTTTCTAGTGGCACAGCTGGCGACAGTGAACAAAGAACCAATGTCACATTCGAGGTTACTTCCGGTGGAATTATCATCAAATGATTATCATGTCGTTGGACGACGATGACATGCCATTTTACATCCAAGGTGTCTTCATCTTAAATCTGAGTGTTGAAGATTTTTTTTTAAACATTCTTTGAGCCAATTTGTGTGAGATTCATCAAATCCCAATTTATGCGAATTAAAAAGCGTACTCTGGCTTTTTTTTTCATTGATGAACCGCAAACTGCAAATTACGCCACTTTATGAGGTCTCAAAATGCTCGATTATTTTATCATGACTCTTAGAGAGTCATTTTTTTTTGCTCAACAAATTGCTTCTTATTTTTGTTTGCCTCATTATTGGCCAGACACAGACAGACAAAAGATTTATTAGTTTCAAAGAAATTTGCATATTTAATTTTTTTAATTTTTATTTAATGAATATTTGGTTTTTTTAATGAAACTTTTATTTTATTTGCCATTTATTTGCCATTTAATCATACTTGGAACAAAAATATAATTCTATCTTCCGATCCCGAATAATTTTTTTTTTTTAACATTCTTTGAGCCAATTTGTGTGAGATGTTAATTCATCAAATCCCAATTTATGCGAATTAAAAAGAGTACTCTGGCTTTTTTTTTCATTGATGAACCGCAAACTGTAAATTACGCCACTTTATGAGGTCTCAAAATGCTCGATTATTTTATCATGACTCTTAGAGAGTCATTTTTTTTTGCTCAACAAATTGCTTCTTATTTTTGTTTGCCTCATTATTGGCCAGACAGACAGACAAAAGATTTATTAATTTCAAAGAAATTTGCATATTTAAATTTGTTTAATTTTTATTTTATAAATATTTGGTTTTTTTAATGAAACTTTTATTTTATTTGCCATTTATTTGCTATTTATTTGCCATTTAGTCATACTTAGAACAAAAATATATTTTTATTTTCTGATACTGAATAAATGCGATATTTAAAATTGTTCATTCAATATTAATTTGCGTTAAACAAATGATCTATTAAAAATGCTCTATTTAATTAGAAATTGGTTAACGTCAAATAAAATATATTCAAATCGAAGAACATGCTGCTTTGGACAACAAACAGCTGATTCTCAGCACTTACAATTAGTTCAGAGTAATTAGTCCAATATTAATTAAATAATAGAATGTCAGTAAATTTTTTAATAGGGCTAAATCAAATTCTTAATTGGAACAAATTAACTTTTTATTTGAAACGACTGAATTAAGTTTAAAAATATTGAACGTGAAATTAAGGGGGTATTCTGGTCTAGGATTTAAAAAAAATCAATTCTTTTGTGCACATTCTTAAAGTTTAGACCCTTAAGAATATATTCTCGGAAGGAAATTTTTAGATTTTAATAATTTATAGAGTTATAGCTATTTTAATTATTCTCAAAGCTAAAATAATTGACATTTTTCTCGAAAATTTTTTCGTTTATTGTCAAAATATTAATAAATATGTTGTAAAAAAAAATAATGGTAAAAATATTTTTTTGTTTTTTGTTAATCGAGCTCGACAAACTCTTAAAATATATTTCTTCAGACTAGAATACCGCCTTAAATGTAACAAAATATTTATGTTGGCTAAAAAACTGAAATTTATTTGGTCTAAATAAATTTTGTTTGATCCAAATAAATCTTTTTTCTGGCTGCGTTTACTCAAAACCGAATACAACTGTAAAAGTGATGAACATCGGCGTAAAATCTCCGAAAGCTCAATTCCAAAAATATCCAAAGCGAGGAAAAAGGACCGAAAATATTTTGGAAAAAATAAAATCGCTTAAGCGAAGCTTCGGGGCAAACTGTTTAGTGTTTGTTCAATTGTGTATGTTTCACTAGCTTCGGTCCGAAAACCACTGAAATTCCATCGTTTTGTTTGAGCTTTCGTGGAATAACAAAAACGGGGTTAATCGTCGTCGTTTATAGATCCCTCGATCGCCACGAGCGGAAAAACCATTTAAAACCGTCCGTTTGGATCGTAAAACGCTCTCCGAGGGTGAAAAGAAAATATTTCGAGTCCTGTAATTGCGTTGGAAAACAATTAATTTCTCGCGGTTGGATTGTTTCATCGATGAAAAAAGAGGAATCAACGGTTCGACGACGAGAATTTGAAAATCGTGGTGTGTGAGTCGGTAAAATCGCACCTGCGTTCACGGGGCTTGTAATAATCCGCGAGGATTATCACATGTTCCGAGATCCGAGAATAGAACGCGTTTCATTGATCCTACATCGATCGGGTTTCAATGACATCACACGGGCAAGAGAAAAGCGACCGCGGTGGAGATAGATCACCATCGCCGAGACGTATAGAGAGGTAGTAAACAAAGCTTTCGTAATTGTCGGCTTGTCAAACCGGCAGACAAAGAGAGCGACATTATACTGTTACATGCCTTCACTTGAGGTTTATATATATATATATATAGATTTATATACAGATACAAATGTGCATCGCGCCAGGATTATCTTGAAAGTCGTGAGACTCAGCTGCGCTCCAGTCAAAGTATATTCAAGCCTCGCCATGTACAGGCTCCTTCAATTTTCCGCCATCGTCCTCGAACCAATTTTTAATAATGATTAGAATAAAGATTTTGGCTGATTTGAGGGTAAACATTGAAATGTAGTTAATAATGAAGCTAACTAAACTGGAGGTAACTAACTAAACAGCTTTAAGGATAAACATTGAAACGTAGCTAACTAACTAAAATGGAGGTCACTAACTCAATTTATGTGGACTATAATAAGTATAAATAATTAGGTTTTGCCAATTGAAATTCATTTTTGTACCTGTGCGTCGCATCATTACGAACCTCAAATTTATAACCTCAAAAATAACGTTGAAAATGATGTACAGGTTCCTTCAATTTTCCGCCATCGTCCTCGAACAAATTTTTAATAATTATTAAACTGGAGATTTTGGCAGTTTTGAGGGTAAACATTGAAATGTAGTTAACAATTGAGCTAACTAAATTGGAGGTAACTAACTAAGTTTCAAGGATAAAGTTTGAAATGTAGTTAATAATCGAGCTATCTAACTAAAATGAAGGTAACTAACTCAATTTATGTGGATTATAATAAGTATCAATAATTTGGTTTTGCCAATTGAAATTCATTTTTCTACCTGTGCGTCGCATCATTATGAACCTCAAATGTATAACCTCAAAAATAACGTTGAAAATGATGTACAAGTTCCTTCAATGTTCTGCCGTTGCCCTCGAACCAATTTTTAACAATTATTAAAATTGAGATTTTGGCTGATTTGAGGATAAACATTGAAATGTAGTTAATAATGGAGCTAACTAATTTGGAGGTAACTTACTAAACAGCTTTGAGGATAAACCTTGAAATGTAGCTAATAATGGAGCTAATTAACTAAAATGGAGGTAACTAACTCAATTTATGTGGATTATAATAAGTATAAATAATTTGGTTTTGCCAGTTGAAATTCATTTTTGTACCTGTGCGTCGCATCATTACGAACCTCAAATTTATAACATGAAAAATAACTTTGAAAATGATGGTTCCTTCAATGTTCTGCCGTCGTCCTCGAACCAATTTTTAATAATTATTAAAATAAAGATATTGACAGCTTTGAGAGTAAACATTGAAATGTAGTTAATAATAGAGCTAACTAAATTGGCGGTAACTAAATAAACAGCTTTGAGGATAAACATTGAAATGAAGTTAATAATTAAGCTAACTAACTAAAATGGAGGTAACTAACCAAATTTATGTGGATTATAATAAGGATAAATAATTTGGTTTTGCCAGTTGAAATTCATTTTTGTACCTGTGCGTCGCATCATTACGAACCTCAAAATTATAACCTCAAAAATAACGTTGAAAACGATGTACAAGCTCCTTTAATTTTCCGCCGTCGTCCTCGAACCAATTTTTAATATTTACTACAATAGAGATATTGAAAGCTTTGAGGTTAAACATTGAAATGTAGTTAATAATGAAGCTAACTAACTAAATTGGAGGTAACTAACTAAGCTTTGAGGATAAACATTGAAATCTAGCTAATAATGGAGCTAATTAACTAAAATGGAGGTAACTAACTAAATTTATGTCGGTTATAATAAGTATAAATAATTTGTTTTTGTCAATTAAAATTGATTTTTAATATTTATTAAAATAGAGATATTTGCAGATTTGAGGATAAACATTGAAATGTAGTTAAAAATGTAGCTCATAATTTGGGGTTAGTAACTAACTAAATTTATGTGGATTAAAATACTACAAGTAATTTGTTTTTGTCAATTGAAATTGATTTTTGTATCTGTGCATTGCATCATTATAAACCTCAAATTAATGGATAATATCGTACGCGGAAAATTAATGTCAAATTAACGTCGAATTAATAAACTAACCTCAAATTAATAACCTTAAATTAATAAATGATTTCGTGCGTAGAAAATTAATGTATTAACTCATGAAAATTAATTTCGAGGATTTCAGCTGACTGAATAATCACTCGATACCATTTTTATACCCAAATTTTTCCAGATAAAAAAATATATTGACCGCTAAAGTCTGAGAGATTAGTTAGGGAATTTTTGAACGAATTGATCAGCAAGCTTTGAATTATTTAAATCGATCCAACACGATTTCTCGAAAACGTTTGAAATATCATACTATGTGAATAAATGTCTATTTTTCTATTTTTGAATTGCACTGTACCT